>CM053030.1:349311946-349614446 GCA_028564925.1 Lithobates sylvaticus | reverse complement strand
CACAAGATCACCACCACAAAAGTAACACGTTTTCTACTACTAGTCTAGTAGTCTAGTATATGTAATTGTATATGATGATATGTTAAAACAAATAGTTGCCACAAAATCCTTATTTTTCTACCCCACACACCGTCCGTCACTACTCGCAGTCGCACTGGCTCGCTAACGCTATGTGTTAAAAATGTGCATCGGTCTTTTAAACGCAACTTTTTGAGCAAAAAGATACTTTCATGAATTAAAAAAAAAAAAAAAAAACACAAGAGTAAAGTTAGCCCAATTTTTTTGTATAATGTGAAAGATGAGGTAACGCCGAGTAAATAAATACCAAACAAACATGATAAATTTAAAATTGCGCACCCTCGTGGAATGGTGACAAAAAAAAATAACTACAGTGTCAGTAACTAAAAATCTCCAAAGGCAACACTTTAAAAAAAAATATATATATATACAGAGTTACAGTCAGATATGATTATATTTTATATTATAGTTTAGTACAGTGTGTGATGTGAGAGTGTGTGACAGTGACACTGACAGTCAGACAGTTACCTACCTGTGATGATCATTGATGACGACGACAAGTCGGTGGTACAGTTACAGTACATGAGTCAGTGGTGGCACTGCTGCTGGAGTGGGTCTCTCTCTCCTCCTCTCCTGCTGCTGCTGCTGAGGACTGGAGTCTGAGGACAGGACAGATAACAAGTTTTTAGTACAGTACTTCTTAGTCCTACTACTAGTACTAGTGTGTGACATGTGTGTGTCTGTTACCTACCTGTGATTAATGATGATGCTTGCTGAAGCACTCCTCCTGCTGTTGTTGCCTGTGAGGAGGACTGGAGTCTGAGGTTTTGAGCTGCGAGGACACTAGTGGGTCAGATTCAGGCACCGCGGCCTAGCTCGGGTCTCCTCCTCTGTGAAGTTCCACTCTGTCCGGATGGACAGCGCTGGACGCCGTCTTGTGCAGTGTGTGCTTGCAGTCTGTGCAGTGTGCAACCAATTTTTAGGAGGAAAGCTCTGGGGGAACTCGGGTCGGACATGTGCCGGTGTGTCGCTCTGCTGGCTCAGCTACTGCTGCAGTCTTGTCTCCTCGTGATCGACACAGGCACAGGCGGATGACGTCAGCAGGGGGGCGGGAGACAGCGGTGCGAAAGCTTCGGCTGCGCTTCGGCTGTTTTCGGCTCTACTCGTCCCGCTCGGAGGCAGGCGGCCCGGCGCGAGGATGACGTCATCCGCATTAATCAATGTCTTAAAGCTACAGTTATTTTTTATACATCCATCCTAATCATTCTGTTTGAATTGTTGCAGGTAAAACCCGGTTAATATCGCTTATCGGACATTCTTACATCTTTTGGGACCATCAGAGAGTTTATTCTGAAAATCTAGGTTTGGATCCACATAAGTTTAAGGTTTTGTGGAATGGCAGAAGGAGTAGGGTGTGGGCTGACTTATTTTTCAAAATAAGTAGGCTCCACCAGTGTTTTTGCCCACCAGATGTACTGATCTTGCATCTTGGCGGGTGGGAATCACATTGGGCAAAAGTAGACTTTAGATATCATCTTTAAAATCAGGGATGATTTACACAAAATTCAGCTTTCTCTGCCTCATACTGTGATAGTTTTTTTACGAGGTGATACAAATGGAAAAGATCAGGAAAAGGGTAAATTGAAAAGTTCCTGCATCCTCCGTCACCTGGCATAAATTTAAAGGGACTCCCCACGCGGAAAAAACGGCGTGGGGGTCCCCCCCCAAATCCATCTCACAGACCCTTATCCGAGCACGCAGCCCGGCAGTCCAGGAAAGGGGTGGGGACGAGCGAGCCCCTCCCCTCCTGAGCCATACCAGGCCGCGTGCCCTCAACATGGGGGTGCCCTGGGGAAAGGGGGGCCGTGCGGCCCCCCCACCCCAAAGCACCTTGTCCCCATATTGATGAGGACAAGGGCCTCTTCCCGACAACCCTGGCCATTGGTTGTCGGGGTCTGCGGGCGGGGGCTTATCGGAATCTGGGAGCCCCCTTTTATAAGGGGGCCCTCAGATCCCGGCCCCCCACCCTATGTTAATGAGTATGGGGTACGATGTACCCCTACCCATTCACCTAAGGTGTAAAATGTAAAGTAAAAAAAACACACAATTTTGAAAAAATTTTATTATTTTATTGCACTGCTCCGGGGGTCTTCTTCCGTCTTCGGGGGTCTTCCGGGGTCTCTTCTGTTCTTGCCGCGGGTCCTCCGGGCCTTCTTCTTCTTCTGTCCCAGCATCCTCCGGGACTGTGACATCACAAGGGGGCGGAGTCACCATGTGACATGAGCATGTGACCCTGTCCCCTTGTCCCTATACAAGTCCCAGCACAGCGTGGCTCTGGCATTCCGGCCAGAGACAGCGACGGGTCAACATCGGAAGAAGAAGAAGGCGGCGGCGCGGAAAACGACGACCGCGGCAAGAACAGAAGAGACCCCGGAAGACCCCCGAAGGCGGATCGAGACCCCCAGACGACAGCGGCGACGACGAAGAAGGTAGCCGGACTTCTCCGCTCGGTAAAAGAGCTAGGTAAATGGCGGAGGAGTCCGGCGAGAAGACCCCCAAGACGGAAGAAGACCCCCGGAGCAGTGCAATAAAATATTTTTTTCAAAAATGTGTGTTTTTTTTTACTTTACGTTTTACACCTTAGGTGAATGGGTAGGGGTACATCGTACCCCATACTCATTCACATAGGGTGGGGGGCCGGGATCTGAGGGCCCCTTATAAAAGGGGGCTCCCAGATTCCGATAAGCCCCCGCCCGCAAGACCCCGACAACCAATGGCCAGGGTTGTCGGAAAGAGGCCCTTGTCCTCATCAACATGGGGACAAGGTGCTTTGGGGTGGGGGGCCCGCACGGCCCCCCTTTCCCCAGGGCACCCCCCATGTTGAGGGCACGCGGCCTGGTATGGCTCAGGAGGGGGGGGGGCGCTCGCTCGTCCCCACCCCTTTCCTGGCCTGCCGGGCTGCGCACTCGGATAAGGGTCTGAGATGGATTTGGGGGGGACCCCCACGCCGTTTTTTCGGCGTGGGGAGTCCCTTTAAATCCATGCCAGGTGACGGAGCTAGCGCGGTGGCATTCACTGCCTACGCTAGCTACGCATACCTGAAGTCACGTGCTAAATGAACGGACTTTCCGATGAGCGGCAAGTCCGTTCATTTCAAAAGTCCGGCGGACTAGCCTACTAACGGCGGGATTGTCCGCGGGACTGCCAAGTCCAGCGGACTAGGTTTTAAAACAAAACTTAAAACCTAGTCCGCCGGACTTTTGGCGCCAAAAAGTCCGCCGGCGCCCACACACAAGGGGATTATCCGGTGGACTTAGTCCAGCGGACAATCCCGCGGGATAATCCCTTTGTGTGTACGCGGCATTAGGCGCCTTTCACACATGTGGACTGTTTGTCCATTTTCATCCATCTGGTGACGGATGAAAAATAGACATTATTGCAACTCTATGAAAAAATGAATGTAAATCGTCTCTTTTTTTTTTCTTTTTTTTAACGGCTCAACCCCTATTTTTCTTTTGTTAAAAAAAATGTTGAGATGTAAAACAAACAGTCCATTTTTGCGACCCGGGATACGTTGCTGCACGTAGATGTCAGTGAAAAGTCTGGTGCGCAGGCGCATAGGGTGGCGAGGCCTCGGCCGCCATCTTCCTTGACGGAAGAATTGTACTAATCTAGTAGCTGTTGCCAGGAAAAACTTAGACTAATTGGTTACAAGTTTTTTTTTTGTCTAATCAATTAATTAACATAGTGTTCCCTCCCCCTCTCCCTATAAAGGTTAGTTTCTTTTGTTACTATGTGCATGGATTTGGATTTTTGTTAGGTCTCTCTTTGGGATACTATTTTTCTCCTGCTGATCCTCCTGCCCATTTCGCCATGGGCCATTCATCTTGCAGTCAAGATCCTCTTGTGTCTATGTGTATGTAAAAAGCGGGCGCACCACAGAGCCCGCTTTCTTGGGACGGCAGTCAACTAGCCCTAGTTAAGGGTTAATTTGTAGTTTAGCTGTATAAGGCTAGGGTTTTAGGTATAGGGGTACTGTCTCTTTAAATTATTTTCCAGTGCTATAGGTGGTCCAATCGGAATGCAGCGATTGTTCTGGAAGCCCCCTGGAAGGTTTTAAAAGGGGCTGCTGGGGGTCTCTACTTCCTCTGGCAGCGGAAGACCTGAAGAAGAAGCAGCTGCTCCCTACTTGCAAGATAGCGATTTTCTCCCATCTCTACTGTAGTGCAGCAGCTTGCAGCATGGAGGACCTGGTGAGGGCGTTTGTGCAGAGAGCTAAGGGGCAGGATGGGGAGGCGTGGATGCCTGGCTTTGAGTGACAGTGAGGTCAGCCAGCATGGTGGGACAAGAGCGGAGTCACAGCCAGTTCAGCACTCCCCTTTAAGGAGGTTGAGGCGGAGCTTGCCACCGGAGCACCCCTGAGCCGAGGGAAATGCACAAGATATCGCCGGGCGGGCGGGAGAGGAAGAGAGGAGCGGCATGTTAGCGGTGCCCGTGAGTCGGTCAGGGCAGAAGAAGAGGACCAGCTCCAAGTCACCTGGCAGTAGAAGAGAAGGAAGACACACAGCACCTCGAGGAGAACGGTCGGAAGGGGCGGCACAGCCTGTGCCTGCTATCAACACACAAATCAAAAAAATCGGAGGTATTTAATATGATCCGCTATATATAGCCAACATCCCAGGGTTAGAAATATGTATAGTTTTAGCTATATCTAAAGTTTTCCCCTCAAATGGGCGAGACTTTATAGGCATGGACTGTGAGACTTACAAAATGTAAAAGTATATAAAGTATCTTTATTTGAACATAGTATCAAAAAAGTGAATATAAAAGAAAAGCATTACAACATTTCCTTCATACAATCATGTATTCTAAGCAGTATATGTACACATTGTCTTCCTGAAGGCACAGTGTTCCCGAATTGAACCGTACCCCCTTGTGTATATGTAGATATAGTTTAGATATCATCCCTTTTCGAGTGTCCGACTCAGCTATACTCTGTAATACCGGGATTTTGGTCCATTCAAAAGCTGTCCCTTTAAACTGTTCGGTAAGGGCATGCCTTACCTGCAGGTACCTGAAAAAAGACCTCTTGGGGAGCGTATATTGATCTCTTATGTCCTGAAAACTTCTTAGCCGACCCTCCTGGTAGATCTGAGTAATAAAGTTCAGGCCCAGTCTCTCCCATTCTCTAATGGTCCCCATTTTTTTTTAGCTCGCACAGGTTGTTTTCCCACAAGGTGGAGTAATCTGTGAAACCTCTATACCCCATTATTTTTTTGGCAAGTCCCCATACTCTTGCTAGCAAATCCTGAGTTGGTAACCCCTTTAGAAAAGACCCTGCCTCTAAAACTTCCATCAGGGAGTTGTGAGTTGATTTATAGAGGAGGATCTTCCACTCTCGTCCTTCTTTCGTGGCCTCGCATCCCCCAATATGTTGGAGCTGAGAAGCCAAGAAATAACTCAAAGGGTGCGGGAGAGCTACTCCACCAGCGTTATTTGGAAGTTGCAGCGTGCTGAGACGGATACGTGGTGTGCCCCTCTTCCATATTAAATCTCTAAATAAGGTATCTATCTTCTTAAACCATTTTTTATAAATCCATATTGGGGAATTATGGAGTAAGTAAAATAGCTGTGGCATAAGTACCATTTTGATTAGATTGCAGCGACCTGCTGCTGACAGGGGGAGTTTTTTCCAGATTTGGATTTTACCTTTGAATTTATTCAGAAGTGGGACAACATTATCCAGAATGAATTGTTTGGGATCTCTCGAAATATTTATGCCTAAGTACTTTATCTGGTGGACTACTTGAAGCTGAACTGCCTCTTGAGGTAGGGGGTTATCCAGTGGGTCTATAGGAAATAGATTAGATTTATCCCAGTTAATCCTAAGACCTTGAGGCGATTCGGTTCGCATTGTAGCGCTATACAAATTATTCATTCATTCATTCATAAGACCCGACAGGAGTCTAAAGTTTTCAATTCTGCACATGGTCTCCCGTAATGAACCTTGTGTATCATTGAGCAGGATTATTAAATCGTCTGCATATAGAATCACTTTTTCTTCTATATCACCCCTTTTAAAACCTTTAATTTCTGGGGATAGTCTTAGGGATAGAGCCAAGGGTTCGATTGCGAGGGTGAAAAGGAGGGGGGACAATGGGCACCCCTGCCTTGTCCCCCTCAGCAATCGAAACCTGGTGGAATATTCTTTGTTTACTTTTACTCTTGCCCCAGGCGCACAATATAGTAATCTCACCCAGTTAACAAAGTTTGGCCCAAACTGAAATTGTGTTAATGTTCTCCACAGGTAATTCCACTCCAGAGTATCAAAGGCCTTGGCAGCATCCAAAGAAAGCATGGCCCTATTTCCACGATCCTCCGTTGGAATTTGAAGGTTCAAGAAGAGCCGTCTAATATTTAAACTGACGGACCTTCCTGGGATAAATCCCGATTGGTCCGGATGGACCAGTTTACAAATAACTTTATTAAATTTAGCTGCCAAGACCTTTGCTAAAACTTTCATGTCCGAGTTCAGGAGCGAGATAGGCCTGTATGAGGCGGGGGAAAGTGGATTCTTATTCTCCTTAGGGATTACGATTATTGTTGACTCCATCATCGACGGGGGGAGTTCGCCCTCCACTGTCGACAAATTAAATACCTTCAAAAGCTCGGGGAGAAGCACCTCCCCGTAGCGACGATATATTTCAATGGGAAGGCCGTCTGGTCCCGGGGACTTCTGACCTGCCATTTCCCGGACGGTCCGCTGTATCTCCTCCAGGGTAAAATAAAAAAAAAATGAAACGCCAGATATGACCATATGAAAGATTGGTCAGAAACTTGATTGAAATATGATGTTGTATGTCAAAATGCCAAGAAAAGGTAAAAAGAAATAAACAAACAGACAAGCCGTCTGCTCACTGTTGAGGGTGGATCGGAAGGTCCTGAGGATGCAAACCATGACCGCAGTAGCAGATAGCTGGGAATAAAAAGGAAACATAATTTCTGGGTGTATTAAACCACATTAAATGTATGTTGCCTACCATTGTTATGGAAGTGGGATGCATTCGCATCCTCCATTCTGTTGGATGTGCCATCAATCAGATGGCAAAAAAAATGTAAATTTTCATAAACGTTTTTAAACATTTATAAAAAAGTCTTGTGTGTATGTATATATATAGCTTTTCAGTAGTGCTGTGTATCAACGGGATGAGGTCCAGCGCATAGAAGGCCATATGCAGTGAGATATACATAGAAAAGGACAGTGTTGTTCAAACGTCTTTGGAACTCTGGTTTGGCGCATTTACAAGGTCTGGAGGTAAAGTCCACCTCCCAAGCAGTTGGATAGCACAGAACCGCGCATTAAACCAAAAAGTGCCCTCAATTGCATAAGTACTTGAAAAAAAAACAAACCTAAGTTCCTTTTCATTGACAGATTGCTTTCTAAGAAAAGGGAAAAATTGTTCTATGGTTTTTTACCTTGATCAGAGAGCCGTCAGTGTATGACCTCATCTCCAGCCACAGCACTACCTGAGACTTAATCCACTGCTGTTTTATCTACACGTTAGTTGATTTCCCACCTCCCCTTAGGTGCAAGTGATTATGATCACTTGCCCCAGCTGATTCTGCTAAATCAAGCGGTCCCCCGGGTGCACGGCGCAGAGCGCCACCCCCTGCCCAAAACCAAAATGGCGATCCTGGAGGAGTGACGTCATGCATCACGTTCCCACCGACACGTGTACGCAGTACGCCTCCCCTATTCCAATACTAGCGGGAAGGAGTGGAAAAGTGAAAGAACCACATTTCCCTTACTGCATAGCGTCACCATAGAGGCTAGCATCTGCATCGCTGTATGTATAGGAAAGGAAGGGGCGATAACTGAGAAAAAGGCAGAGCAGGCAAAATGTTGGTTGGATGGGCAAATACAGAAGCCACATCCATAATAATGCACCTAGAATGGCCTACGTGTGCTGGGATTGCATACAAAGACCGACCATATCTAAGTATCCACCCAAATAGAATGTATAACAAGTATAAAATGCATTGTTGCAACTACATAATTAGACTTCAAAAATCTGCGCTTCAAGTGCACATATAATGCCCGTATGCATTCAAACCTATAAAATAGGAGAATGTAAATAGAAATAAATATGCATTTGGGCATAACATTAGAAAAGGGAATAGGACGACAAACGTACGAAAACAAAACAAAACAAAAAATGAAAGTGATGAATAATAAAAACAAGAAAAAAGGAAAAAAAGGGGCTTGAAAAATTGGAATGGGGAAATTAAAGCAAAATTACATATAATGCATTTAAAGAGATACACCTAGATTGAATAACATTCTCCCAAATATCCATCCTTAACAGGACCGTATTCAAGCCACATATTCCTGCATTTACAGAAGGATATAGGGGATTCACCTATCCATTTAAGAGAGAAATATAAAGGAAATATACATATTCTTTCCAAAATATCTACTTCTCCATCCTCCCTGATACGAAACCTTCCAAGAAGGGTCTATAGTGCACTGCCTCATTTAAACCTGGAAAGACTGTGGCCTGTAACTGAAAGATCCATTTTAGTTCCTTTTGTAATAGGACCTTGTTCCAGTCTCCCCCTCTTACATTTGGGTGTACTCTGTCAAGGACCATAAATCTGACCCTGGGAAAGACACTTTTGAAAAGACACGTGCTGTCTTTGCACAACAGACATTTTGTGCATAAAGAATTATCCCTGAAGGAGTACAATAAGACTCCGTAACGTGTAGGCATTTTCAATGCACATCGGTTTTTCAATTGTCCTTGTATGTGGATTTCTGAACGCACATGCTCAGTACGATTCAATTCGGGAACACTGTGCCGTCAGGAAGACAATGTGTACATATACTGCTTAGAATGCATGATTGTATAAAGGAAATGTTGTAATGCTTTTCTTTTATATTCACTTTTTTGATACTATGTTCAAATAAAGATACTTTATATACTTTTACATTTTGCCATCAACACACAGCTACCTCACAGCTCTTCAGAGTGACCCAGTCCCGGGTGCACTTTTCAATGCTGTACAGCCAAGCTTCAGTGTACCAGTAGCGGAGGAGTTAACAGCTGGGCAGGGTGAGTTAAATAACAGTTTAAATGTAAATGACATTGTGGTATACCTGTCTGCTGTCTCTCAGGCTCTCTCTGCTGCTGGCATTGCTTCTCCTATCCTTCCTCCTTCTCTATCCGTTTCCCCCTTTGGTACTGCTAGCTCTGTTTCTAAAGTGCCTTCTGTCATGGTTCCTGTGTCACTTAGTCAGCCGGGTGTTTCATTTAACCCTTGCATGCACACTCCTGTTGCTGCAGACAATGTTAATATGTCAGTACCTGAATCTTATTTTAAGGGAGTTATGCCTTGTGAGATTTCCCCTCTGGGGTATCATCTCCCTTTAACAGTTAAAGAGGGAGTCCACCTGCACAAAAAATATTAAAAGTCAGCAGCTAAAAATACTGCAGCTGCTGACTTTTAATAAATAGACACTTACCTGTTCCAAGTTCCAGTGATGTCGGCAGAAGATGACGAGCGATCCCTTGTCTCTCGGCTGCCCCCGCCGCCATCCTCTGTCAGGGAATCAGGAAGTGAAGCGTTGCGGCTTCACTGCCCGGTTCCCTACTGCGCATGTGCGAGTCGCGCTGCGCGTCTTTATTGGTCCCCGTTGTGTCCTGGGAACTGTGTGTTTCCCAAGACACAAGGGGGGGGGGGAGCTGAGAATAGGGGTGGGGCAGCTGCGGCTAGCTATTCCCGGAAGTGGGTGCAGATACCTGTATTATACAGGTATCTGCACCCCCCTGAAAGGTGCCAATTGTGGCACCGGAGGGGGGGAGGAATCCAATAAGCGGAAGTTCCACTTTAGGGTGGAGCTCCTCTTTAAGGAAAAAATCTGGCCGGGGGATTTGTAGACGTGTTATCCCTTATTCCCGCTGCAAAAGATTTTGTTTTTAAATCTGATAGGAAAGGGGATCAGGAGGAGGATAGACGCAGAGCGGTACCTCGCTCTTTTAATAATTGGTTGCAAGCGTTTTTTTATTTTTGCTAGTGTACTGGTGGAGAAGCGACCTGACCTAAGTGGAGGTTTGTTTCAACACATGGATCACATGCTGGAGGCTTACAAGAGTTTTGGCGGGTTGGGCTGGCATGCATATGATGAGTCGTTCCACCAGAAACTGGCGGTTCACCCATCGTTACATTGGGGAATGAAGGATGTAGGCTTGTGGCTTAATTTGATTCTGCCACAGAGAGCGCCGGCTATGCGTCAGAACCCTGTGAACCCGGTTAATTCTGTTAACCCTGCTTATTGCAGGGGTTGCTGTTTTTCCTTTAACGATAGCCAGTGTCGTTTTAATACTGCATGTAAATACAGACATGAGTGCTCTTTTTGTTCAGGTCCCCATCCTGTACTGAGGTGTTTTAAGAAAACGGCGGGGGTGGGGGTCCCATCTCAGCGCAATATTTTCCCCAAAAGCCTGCGTGCCAGTGAGGCTGGAAAACATGCACCCTTGGCTGGATCTATACCCAAACAGGGAGAAGGCGCACTTAATAATTGAGAGTTTTTCTGTTGGTTTTCCGCTGCCTTCTTTTTCAGGCTCTATTGTGGCTAACCTGAAGTCGGTGAATCGTTTTCCTGAGGTGGTAAGGGAAAAAGTTTAAGGAAATTGCAGAGGGTCGCATAGTGGGTCCTTTTAAATTTCCCCCATTCAGGAACTTCCGCATTTCTCCGCTAGGGGTGGTACCCAAGCGGAGACCAAATACATTCCGCCTAATACAGCATCTTTCATTCCCGAAGAGCGGATCGCTGAACGATGAAATTGACGAGTCGCTGTGTTCAGTCGCTTATGCCACTTTTGAAGAAGCAATCGTCAAAATTAAAGCTTGTGGCCAGGGGGCCTTATTGGCTAAGGCTGATGTGAAGTCTGCTTTCAGGCTTTTGCCAATTTCCCCGGCAGCTTTCAGTTCTCTTGGGTTTTATTTTGACGGGTTTTATTTTTTTGACAAATGTCTTCCTATGGGATGTTCTTTGTCCTGTACATATTTTGAAACTTTTTCTACATTGGATTATGTGTTATGAGTCCGGTCAGGACTCGGTGGCACACTACCTGGATGAGTTTTTGTTTATCGGCCCAGGGAACTCTGACTTGTGTTCTCGGCTTCTGCGTTTGTTTCGCATCATTGAACATTTTGGGGTTCCTCTGGCTGTTGAGAAGACTTGTTATCCAGCAACTTCCATGGAGTTTTTAGGTATCAGGATTGATACCAGGGCTGAGGAGTTTAGTTTGCCGCAGGCTAAGGTGGACAGGATGAGGAGCCTTATTGCATTTTTCTTACGAAGGCGTAAGGTATTGCTGAAGGAGATGCAGTCGCTATTGGGTCTCCTGACGTTTGCTTGTAAAATCATGCCGGTGGGGAGAATTTTTTCTCGGCGACTGTACATGGCAACCTCTGGTTTGAAGTCCCCTTTTGCGCACATCCGCTTGACAACCTCCCTCAAGGATGATTTGCTGGTGTGGGCCGACTTTTTAGGGTCCTTTAACGGACAGTCCTTTTTTCAGTCTGATTTTATTTTCGCTCCTGATTTTCGTTTGTTCACCGACGCGGCGGGTTCCAAGGGTTTTGCGGCTATCTGGGGATCTCATTGGAGTTGTGGGGCTTGGCCGGAGGTGTGGAATCGACTGAAGGCAACCAAGAACATAATGCTTCTAGAGCTTTTTCCAATTCTAGTTACAGTGTCACTTTGGGGTCAATCTTTTGCCAACAAGCGGATTTTGGTGGAAACGGACAATAAAGGTGTCCTGCTTGCGGTCAATTGTCTTTCCTCCAGCTCTCTCCCCGTGGTTAAGATTTTGCGTCATCTGGTTTCTTTATGTTTGAAATTTAACATCTGGATTAAGGCTAAGTACACGCCCGGGGTTTAGAATACCATAGCTGACTCCCTTTCCCGTTTCCAGATGGAGCGTTTTCGGCAATTGCTCCCGGAGGCGAAGGCAGACGCGAAAGGAACGCCATGCCCGGCTTACCTGTGGGATTGATTTGACGTTGGTGGTCGAGGCCATTAAGCTCTCTGTCGCTTCCCGTACATGGGCGGATTATTATGCTGCTTGGAGTAAGTGGATGCATTTTACGGAAATTTCTGGTTTTGCGTGGGATGCTCCCAAGGAGCAGACTGTTCTGGCCTTTTTGGCTTTTGTAATGGATGGCCAGCCTTCTTATGGGTTTCCGGCAAAGACCTTGGTGGGGGTATCCTTTTTCTTCCGGTTGCGGGGTCTCCAATCCTGCTCTAGTTTCTTTTCAGTGAAACAGGCCTTGAAAAGCTATCAGAGATCCAATTTTACTCCAGATGGAGTTCTTTGGGTTTGCTGTCAGAACATGTTTTAGTTGAACCTGGTCAGGTTCGGTTTTTCTTGAAGCAATCAAAAACTGACCGACTGGGTAAGAGGACATGGGTGACCTTCGCAGCGGAGGATGACCCTTTAGTGTGTCCGGTGTCCCTGGTTATCGGTTTCCTCGCTGTGCGTCCAGTTGGGTCGAGTCATTTTCTTAGTCATGTGGATCGGTCTCCCCTGACAAAGTATCAATTTTCATGTTTTAAAACGCTATCTGCAGAAATTAGGGTTACAAGAATTGAAGTTTACCTCTCATTCTTTCAGAATAGGGGCGGCGTCTGACGCTGCCGAAAGGGGTCTGCCGGCCAAAACCATAATGGTTTGGAAAGGTGGTGGTCCAATTGTTTTAAGTGATACATTAGACCTAACCTGTCACTTTAATCTGCTAGGTTTTCATCATTGCGTTTGGATTCTGGGCCATTCGTATATATATTGGGCACGGAAGCGTGCGGCCCAATGCAGGTACTCTGTCAACTTATCACTACAGCCGGAATCCTTCGCTGTATATTGGAAGGATATAAGAGGTCTGCAGTGGCAGCATTTAGTTTTTCATTTGTCTCAGTTGCATCAGTTTTGGCCCCCGCCTTCAATTTTGATAGTTCATCTAGGAGGCAATGATTTGGGTTCAGTCCGGACTTTGGATCTTTTATTCATGATCAAACGGGATCTTCATAGGTTCCATTTGACTTCCCCGGGTACTGTTATTGTCTTCTCAGAAAATGTTCCCCGTTTCGCTTGGCTGTCTTCCCCATTTCATAAAGTAATGGAGAAAATGAGGAAGAGGGTCAATCGGGCGATGGCCAAGTACATGCCACTTTTGGGAGGTTTTTCCTATTGACATGTGGATCTCGAAGGGGGCATCCCGGGGCTTTATAGGCAAGACGGGATTCACCTTTCGGATGTGGGTGCCGATATTTTCAATCTGGGGCTTCAGAGCAGCATTAAAAAAGGGCGCGTATTTGGGGTAGGCCGGACTGGTTGGGATGTATTTTCTTGATTAAATAAAGGTTCAGTAGCCCATGTTCTAAAAACTGGGCAAAGATTTTGCTTGTATATATTTGTTTTCTTAATATTTGGTTTAATATGTTTATGAAGTGATTATGTTAAATCAGTAAAAATACAGCGGCCAATTTTTTGCCAAAATATGGTGTGTGTGTGTTTTATTTTAGTTACATAAGGGTATCCGGGGAACTTAGTTGAGGGGCAATGTGTAGCCTGCTGTCCCAAAGGTATGGGGACCATCCTTATGTGAGTATGTATAAAAGTTAAAAAAAAGGAGTGTGCTATGATAATGACGACAGCCCTGAGCGAGTCACATTCTTCACGTCATAAATCTTCCCGGAGATCTGGCTCTAGAAGATGTCATTGCTCTCCCTCACCCCCATCTAGAAGGTTAAACAAGAAATGTTGGGCATGTGGCGCTGTACCACTCCCTGATATATTGGTCTGTAAGGACTGTCTCAGGGTCTATGCAGCCAACCGAGAACTAGAGAGCCGTCAGGTGGGTGATCTGCTCAAACAGACCATGAGGGACTCTTTCTCAGAGCTGGCGGCCATAATACCCACCCATGCGGCTCCTCAGGCTGTTCAAGCTCAAAGCTTAGACTCCGGCTCCTTCATCGGGTAGTAACCCGCTACCTACTTCGGGAAGCACAGCCAGACACTCTTCCCTTGAGGATCCTTCTGCAGAGTCATCAGAGGAAGCTGAACCTTTTGGCTTTTAGTTTCTCCTTGGTCCAACCATTTGTTGAGGCAGTGAAGAACGCCATTGGGAGGATCCGGAAGAGCCACCTCAAAAGTCAGACTTATTTTTCTTTCCTTAATGGAAGAGATCAAAGAGGTCATAGAGGATGAAACAAAACAGACAAAATTTCCTTAGCCCATCTGTCCAAGTTGTATTCTTTAGCCGATAGGGATACACAATCTTTAAGTTCAATGCCTGTGGTTGATGCGGCAGTTGTATGGCTTGCAAAGTACGTAACTTTGCCAATGGAGGATTCAGCTTCATTTAAGGATCCTCTGGATAGGCAAATTAACTAGGATCTCAAGAGAAGCTATCTAGCTGCAGGGGCAGCTTGCAGACCTGCCATTGCACTAACGTCTGTCTCTAACGCCGTCAGGTCATGGACAGAAAACATAGAAGCAGCCCTCCACCAGGATGTCCCCAAGGACGATATAATCAAGGCTCGGGAGGAGCTTAAGTTGGCAGCGGATTTTGTGGGTGAAGCTGCCATTGACACGGTTCGCTGTTCGGCTAACTCAATGCTATACTCGGTTATGGCAAAAAGAGCCCTATGGCTGAAACCATGGACTGCTGATCTTGCGTCAAAACAAAATTGGTGCAAGATTCTGTTTGATGGAAAATCCCTCTTTGGAGAAAGGCTGGACAAAGCAATTTTCCCGAGTAACAGGAGGAAATCTGGCTTGCTTCCTCAGGACAGGAAGGTCCGGAGGACAAGAAATGATACATCTTGCTTCCGGCAGTCAAGCTCCAGAGATTTTAGGCAATCTCGTCCCCATAAGGACAAGAGGTCATGGCGAGGAACTCAGTCTTCCTTTTTGGGCGCCAGAAAAAACAAGACTCTCAGTGCTCCCCAGGAGGGGACGAAGTCTTTCTGATGCCAAAGGGGCGGAGACACCTCCAGTAGGAGCCCAGCTAAAACTTTTTTCCCAGTCTGGGCTGCCAGATGCCAGGACCCATGGGTCCTATCAACAATTCGGCACGGACATTTCTGGACTGTCATCAGCCTCCACATACGTCCTTCAAGGAAACCCAGGTTCCGGCCTCCCCGGAGAAAGCTCTGGCCTTTGGTCAGTTTATGAAGTCGCTTCAGGGGGCCGCAGTACCCCTCCCTCCATTGGAACGTTTTACAGGTTTCTTTTCCACCCTCTTCCTATTACAAAAGAAGACAGGCGACTGGAGACCTGTAATAGGATTGAAGAGACTCAACAGATACATTCATCTCAAGAGTTTCAAGATGGAGTTGCGGCAGACAATCATTCAGGAGATTGGTTGATATCAGTAGACCTGCAGGACACCTACCTTCAAGTCCCTATCCTACCATCTTTCCAGAATTATCTAAGGTTCGCAGTGGGTCATGTCCACTTGCAATTCCAGGCTCTACCCTGCGGGCTGTGCACATCCCCTCGGTTGTTTACGAAGGTGCTAATATCTGTCCTGGCCCCTTTAAGGTAGAGAGGGTTAAGAATTTATCACTATCTGCACCACATCCTATTGTTACCCAGCAATCCAGATCAACTTATAGCCCACAGAGAGATACTTCTACAGTCTTTGTCAGATGTAGGTTGGTTGGGGAATCACAGAGCCAGCTGATCCCAACACAACAAATGATCTACCTAGGAGCAATGTTCAATACAGATCTGGCCACAATTTCTCTACCTCAACAGAAGATGGAGGGCATCATTCAAAAGATGTTGAAGACTTTACACAAGTCCCACCTGTCAGCCTCACAATGTCTGAGCCTCATAAGCTCATAAGCACAATGTCTTCCTGTATTCCTATGGTCACGTGGTCTCACTGGCATCTGAGACACTTCCAGATAGGTTTTCTAGCACAATGGAAAAAGCAACATCTATCCCAGACAATTCTGTTGTCAACCCTGATGTCCAAGAGCTTGCACTGATGGACCAGGCCAGAAAATCTCTCCCGTTATCATCTGGGTTCCCACTCTTGGACCACAATTACTTTAGATGCGAGTGGTCAGGGGTTGGGTGCCGATTGCAAAGAAGTCAGGATCCAGGGGAGATGGCCCTTTCCCACCAGGGGGATAGTATCCAATGTATTGGAAATCAGAGCAGCTTTTCTAGCTTTAACTTCATTTGCACCCCAAATCAAGGGACAGAGGGAGCTTCTGCGCCTGGACAACACAACTGCAGTTTCCTATCTTCAGAAACAGGGGGGCATCCACAGCCAGACGCTTCTGAGGGAATTAGAACCCATAATGATTTGGCCTGAATAGAACCTGGTGGACCTCAGAGAAATATATCTCCCAGGAAAGATGAACACAGAGGCAGACATCTTGTCGAGGAGATTTGGGGACAACAACGAGTGGTCACTCCACCCCCATGTGTTCGATCAGATTTCCCATTTATGGCAGACACCACAAGTGGACCTCTTTGCTTCCCAGGAGAATTCCAAACTCAGGAGATTTTTTTGTCGCCTGCCACACCCACAAGCAGAGGGAGTAATTGCATTATCATGCCCTTGGAACTTGAAGACGGCTTACGCCTTTCCTCCTCGTCCGCTCATATCGAAGTTTCTCCTCAGACTCCTAAGGGAGCCAGTGCAAGTTCTGGCAGTATTACCTTACTGGCTGAAGAGACCTTGGTTTCCCCTAGCCTTGCACCTCAGTGTGAATCCTCCTATCAAGATTCCCCCCTTCCTGCAATTTTTAACCCAGGGCAGGCTAATCCATCCAGAACCACAAAAGCTGGATCTTCGAGTATGGAGGTTGAAAGGAGGCAGTTTGAGCTGTTAGGATGTTCCCAGGAAGTTATATCCACCTTGCTGAAAGCCCGGAAACCAGCAACCAATGCAATGTATGCTAAGATTTGGGACAAGTTCCTATCTTACACCACAGGAAAGGGTTTTGATCCAGTCTCTCTGACTACTGTTGATATTTTGAGTTTTCTTCAAACAGATTTCGATTTAGGCCTCAGCCAGAGTTCCCTTAAAGTTCAAGTATCAGCAATCTCAGCAGCAACTAACACAAGGTGGGCTGCTGATCCTCTAGTGGTCACATTTCTCAAGGGTGTTCTGAAGATGTGCCCTCCAACCAGACATTCCTTTCCAAAATGAGATCTTCAACTGATACTAGAAGTATTATCTGCTCACCCATTTGTACCGGTAGATAAAATATCAATTTGGAACCTAACCCTGAAGACAACCTTTCTCCTGGCTATCACATCCGGCAGGAGGATTTTGGAGCTTCACTCCCTGGGAGTGGGAGATGAGCACATTTTCTTCCAGAGTAGAACTTTACCCACTCAAAGAGTTCACACCCAAGGTCACCTCTACGGCAAATCTATCAGAACCATGGGCATTACCAGTCTTCTCTGACCCAGAATCAAGTTCCTGTTATGAGTTAGATCTCTCCAAAGTTCTCAGGGCCTACCTGGAAGCCACAGTGAATTTTAGGAACTCTGACAGACTTCTCATCATTCCATGAGGCAAGAATAGAGGAAGGGAGGCTTCCCCCAGAAACTTGGCCTCTTGGGTCGTCAAATTAATACAAAAAGCATACAGGGTGAAGAACTTGGATCCTCCGGCTCAGGTGAATGCTCATTCAACAACATCTTATCAACATCTTGGGCAGCGAGGGCAAATGTTTCTCTTGAAACAGTATGCAGGGCCGCAACTTGGTCTTCCAGGCACACGTTCCTCAAACATTATCATATTGATCCCGGGGGTCTCACAACAGTAGAGTTCGGGATAAAAAAGCTTCATGCTGCTATGTCTGTGTCTAATGAAAGTTTCTTTTTTGTTTAAGCATTAAAACCCACCCGTGTGAGCTAGTTATTTATCACAGATATGCTGCCATGGAGGCACCAGTAAAACGGAAAATTGTATCATACTTACCGTAATTTTATTTTCCTGGTGCCTATCCATGGCAGCATAGACTCCCACCCTTGGTATTCTATATTACCAATAATGTTGGGGGAGGGGCTATGCCCTTTAATTTATGCTATTCACTAGTCCTGAAGGAGGAGTAGAGGCAAAGCTCTATCACAGGTATGCTGCCATGGATAGGCACCAGGAAAGGAAAATTACGATATGATACAATTTTCCGTTTTTAAAAAAAAGGCCTTCAACCGTGTAAAGAATAAAAATAGATACGATCTTCTAATTAAATAAAAGCCTTTGAAAAAGATACTTGTAGGTGTCTGTTTATCATGTAGCGGTAAAAGATTGTAAAACTCTGAGTGCCTGCTTATCAAGCGTTGTAGATCACTTCTCCTTTTCAAATGATCTGAACTTCAGAGAATGCTTCCTGTCACTGTAATCTTGGGAGACATAGCAAGATCACAGTAATAGGAAGTTAAAAAAATAATAAAGTTACATTCCCCCTATGCATTCCCCCCATTTAATAAAAAACATAATTTTTTTCATTGTCAATTTTGTTTATTGCATTTTGATAATTAACATACATAGGTACAATTGACAATTAGCATACATACAGTGCCTTGCATAAGTATTCACCCTCCTTGTTTTATTTTACCTATTTTGTTACATTACAGCCTTTAGTTCAATGTTTTTTCAATCTGAATTATATGTGATGGATCAGAACACAAATAGTCTAAGTTGATGAAGTAAAATTTGAAAAATATATACATAAAGCATACATAAAACTATTTTTCAGAAATCAAAAACTGATAATTGGCATGTGCGTATGTATTCACCCCCTTTGTTATGAAGCCCACAAAAAGCTCTGGTGCAACCAATTGCCTTCAGAAGTCACATAATTAATGAAATACACACACCTTTTTGAAATGCCCCAGAGGCTGCAACACCTAAGCAAGAGGCCCCACTAACTAAACACTGCCATGAAGACCAAGGAACTCCCCAAACAAGAGACAATGTTGCTGAGAAGTACAAGTCAGGGTTAGGTTATAAAAAAATATCCAAATCTTTGATGATCCCTAGGAGCACTATCAAATCCATAGGAACACTATCCCTAGGAGCACTATCATAACTAAAAATGGAAAGAACATGGCACAACAGCAAACCTGCCAAAAGACAGCAGCACACCAAAACTCACGGACCGGGCAAGGAGAGCATTAATCAGAGAGGCAGCACAAAGACCTAAGGTAAACCTGGAGGAGCTGCAGTGTTCCACAGCAGAGACGGGAGTCTTTGTACATAGGACGACAATAAGCTGTACGCTCCATAGAGTTGGTCTTTATGGCAGAGTGGCCAGAAGAAAGCTATTACTTTACGCTAAAAACAAAATGGCACATTTTGAGTTTGCGAAAAGGCACGTGGGAGACTCCCAAAATGTATGGAGGAAGGTCCTCTGGTCTGATGAGACAAAAATTTTACAAAGAAAGCGCTATGTCTGGAGCAAACCCAACACATCACATCACCCAAAGCACACCATCCCCACAGTGAAACATGGTGGTGGCAGCATTATGCTGTGAGGATGTTTTTCAGCAGTCAGGGCTGGGAAACTGGTCAGAGTTGCGGGAAAGATGGATGGTGCTAAATACAAGGATATTATTGAGCAAAACCTGTACCACTGTCAGGAAACGTTCCATCCGCTGGTAATATCTGTCTTTTGGCGTGCAGTACTGCGGTCCACCAGAAAGTGTCTCCTGGCAGTTTGGAACTGTCAGGAGAACTTTTCCCTGCTGCTATGTCATCGTTGGGCTGCAGTACTGGCATACACCAGCGGATGGATCCTGGCAGTGTGGGGCAGACAGCACCTCCTGCAATCAGGTGTCACTTGAGGCCAATCACAGGACTATAAATACCAGGCAAGCATTTACATGTTTTCCTTGGTTTTGTCCCTGAGCCCTGATCTGCATCCTGTTACCCGTTTAGCCTGAACCTTGATCCCGGAAACCTGTTATACCTGATCCTGCCTGTCCCTGCATCCCTGGAACCTTGTCCTGCACCTGATCCCTTTCTCCCTTTCTCCTCCCCCCCCCCCCATCTGCTGACCTCCTGTTTATGTCCCTGGCCTGGCTTGACGATGATTCTGGTATCCCCCTTGTTAGATTTACTGGTTGGTTTGTGTCACTATTATTTGGTTTTCGTACTCTGTTTGTTATTGGTGGTGTGTTCACATTATATGTATTTATCTTAAATAAAATCACTTATTTCTCATCTACTTGGTTGGTTTACTCTGTTGCAGTCACAAAGTTCTGGTCACATATGGTTTATGACAGAAACCAAGGCCATCCCTGACCAGAAGTGGCTGCACAGAGGAACCATCTTGGTTCTGTTGGCTTTGCTGGAATGAATCCTAATGTGATTTCCTATTATGCTCTGCTGGCGTCAGAGAGTGGCGAGTATCTCCGCCAGACACTGAAAGAGTGTACCAATGACCAGCTGCTTGAGATCATGCGTTTGGCCCACTCCCTGGTTGACCAGGGCTGTATGTTGTTTAGGGATGTGCAGCCTTTAATCCAAATATGTGCTGAGCTAGCCATGTCCTGTGTTCCAAAGGCCGGTGATGATTTTTCTCCCCCTTTCAGTGCTGATCAGGTGGAATCTTTGGTGTGGCTGTTAGAGGATGATTCTGCATGCTTTTTTGAGCACTATTCCGTTTGTCCTCAGCAGAAGCTTATGGAATGTATCCACTCAGTACAGACCCTTGTTAGACAGGCAGCATGTGATCTGTTCTTTGTCCAACCAATACTCTCAGCATGGTCTGATATGTTACAACCAGCCCCAACCAACCCACAACAAACCACCTCTGCCATCAGACACGAATTGCTGATGCCACTGCTGCCAATTCCTTTTTTATACATGCCTACTAAATCTTTGTACATGTGAGTACCCATTCTTTTATCTATTAAATTATATTTTGCCTGACGGTATTACGCTATATGGTCTCATTTCTCTTTATCGGTAACACCTTTGGGGATGAGCCACATACTATACCTGCCTACTACTCCTATTTTGAGTTATCATCAACCATTCAGCGCATAGACTTGTCGGTGGTCACCATACATCACCAACTGGAACAACTGCCCACATTGGTGTATTGCAAACACCACACAGCAATTTTGACTCATACGGCGTAAGCCCATCTGAGTCCACGTTAGTCGGTAAGCCTTCCCATAATCGGTGACGGAATACATCAGACAAGCCGCACAAGTCACTTAATGTTTTAATATATTCACTTTTGTCACTATATGGTGTATTATTTATTAATTCATTTTCACAACAATTATTTATTTATTTTCTAAGATATGAGACACAATATTGTTTAGTTTGTGATAGTTTTATTGAGGTCACGTTCTCTTTATACAATCAGTTTCATGCAATATTTGTATTATATTGGATGTTATTTATAGAACACATTTCCATCACTGGTTATTTATATGGATTTTGGTAATATGTTTTTTGATACTATCTCATAATTGTGTTTAATAATCACTATTGAACATTTTGAGCGCCGCACTTATTTTCATCCACATCAGACACTTGCCTGCCCAAAAATCTGTTTCCCCATCACCTATGCCAAACCCAGTAGCAGCCCAGTATACGTTGCTTCCAACCGAATACTCGTATCCGGTCTCTGCTCCCTGTACCTACCCTGCATACAACCCACCTGCCTCTTCTCGGCTGCCTACTAATCCTCCTTTCCAGTCTGCTGCACCCCCCACCTACAGAGCTTCAGTGACAAAACCAAAGAAAAAAACAAAAGTTTTTCCCAACCAAAACAATCCTGCCATTAACCCAACCTGCCTCCACACCCACCAATCTGTTCCAGCCAGAGGTGCCAGCGTTCCAGCCTGAAGAGCCAGTGCCAGCCTTCCAGTCTGATGTCCCGGCCTTCCAGTCTGATGTCCTGGTCTTCCAGTCTGATGTCCTGGTCTTCCAGTCTGATGTCCCGCTGCCGGCTTTCCAGCCTGGCATCCCAGCCTTCCAATCTGATGTCCCGCTGCCGACCTTCCAGCCTGATGTTCCAGCCTTCAAGCCTGACGTTCCAGCCTTCCAGTCTGATGTCCTAGCTCTCCAGCCTTATGTCCCGCTGCCGGCCTTCCAGTCTGATGTCCTGGTGCCGGCCTTCCAGTCTGATGTCCCGCTGCCGGCCTCCCAGCCTGATGTTCCAGCCTTCCAGGCTGATGTCCTAGCTCTCCAGCCTGACGTCCCAGCCTTCCAGTCTGATGTCCTGGTGCCGGCCTTCCAGTCTGATGTCCCGCTGCCAGCCTTCCAGCCTGATGTTCAAGCCTGACGTCCCAGCCTTCCAGTCCTATGTCCTGGTGCCGGCCTTCCAGTCTGATGTCCCAACCTTCCAGTCTGATGTCCTGGTCTTCCAGTCTGATGTCCCGCTGCCGGATTTCCAGCCTGATGTTCCAGCCTTCCAGTCTGATGTCCTAGCTCTCCAGCCTGGCATCCCAGCCTTCCAATCTGATGTCCCGCTGCCGGCCTTCCAGCCTGATGTTCCAGCCTTCCAGTATGATGTCCTAGCTCTCCAGCCTGGCGTCCCAGCCTTCCAGTCTGATGTTGGCCTTCCAGCCTGATGTCCCAGCCTTCCAATCTGATGTCCTGGTGTTGGCCTTCCAGTCTGATGTCTCGTTGCCTGCCTTCCAGCCTGATGTCTCAGCCCTCCAGCCTGATGTCCCACTGCTGGCCTTCCAGTCTGATGACCCGCTGCCAGCTTCCCAGTCTGATGACCCGCTGCCAGCTTCCCAGTCTGGTGTGCCAGCTGCCCAGCCCGATGAGTTTCTGCCCGCTGCCCAGCCCGATGTGTTCCTGCCCGCTGCCCAGCCCGATGTGTTCCTGCCCGCTGCCCAGCCCGATGAGCTCCTGCCTGCTGCCCAGCCCGATGAGCTCCTGCCGCTACCCAGCCGATGAGCTCCTGCCCGCTGCCCAGCCCGATGAGCTCCTGCCCGCTGCCCAGCCCGATGAGCTCCTGCCCGCTGCCCAGCCCGATGAGCTCCTGTCCGCTGCCCAGCCCGATGAGCTCCTGTCCGCTGCCCAGCCCGATGAGCTCCTGTCCGCTGCCCAGCCCGATGAGCTCCTGTCCGCTGCCCAGCCCGATGAGCTCCTGTCCGCTGCCCAACTCGATGAGCTCCTGTCCGCTGCCCAGCCCGATGAGCTCCTGTCCGCTGCCCAGCCCGATGGGCTCCTGTCCGCTGCCCAGCCCGATGAGCTCCTGTCCGCTGCCCAACCCGATGAGCTCCTGTCCGCTGCCCAGCCCGATGAGCTCCTGTCCGCTGCCCAGCCCGGTGTGTTCCTGCCTGCTGCCCAGCTTGATGTGCCTGTGCATGTTGCCCAGCTTGATGTGCCTGCTGCCCAGCCTAAAGTGCCCGTGCCTGCTACCCAGCTTGATGTGCCCGTGCCTGCTGCCCAGCTTGATGTGCCTGCTGCCCAGCTTGATGTGCCCGCTGCCCAGCTTGATGTGCCCGCTGCCCAGCTTGATGTGCCTACTGCCCAGCTTGATGTGCCTGCTGCCCAGCCTAAAGTGCCCATGCCTGCTGCCCAGCTTGATGTGCCTGTGCCTGCTGCCCAGCTTGATGTGCCTGTGCCTGCTGCCCAGCCTAAAATGCCCGTGCCTGCTGCCCCACGTGATGTGCCTGCTGCCCTGCTTGATGCACCTGCTGCCCAGTTTGATGTACCCATGCCGGCTGCCCCGCTTGATGTGCTTGTTGCCCAGTTCAAGGTGCCTGCCGCCCAGTGTAAGAACCTAGAGCCCGCTGTCTGCCCTGAAGTGCCTGATGCCCAGCCTGAAGTACCCCTGTCCATTGTTCTGCTTGATGCCTTAGACTTTGGACAATTAAAACCAGTTGGAGCGTCCGGAGGCCGCTCCTTTGAGGGGGGGTACTGTCAGGAAACATTCCATCCGCTGGTAATATAAAAGAAAAAATGTGCAGCGCAAAAAGTGAAATTAAGATAAAATAACATAACATAAAAGTTCATATCCAACAAATGATGCAAAGTGATGTGGATGAGAACACCCAGTGACTGTCAATCATCAATCGAATATTGCAGTGATAAATCCTCCACCATACGAATAAAATACTCTTACCAAATGTGATAAGTAAAAACGCATGGACCCAATGAGGGATAAAACGTGAGACACCGATCTGGCCAATCCGAGACTCAATCTGGAGCTGTATGCTGATCAGGAACGATCCAAGATGTCCTTAGGTTGAAGATGCAGCTTCAAACAGGATGTAGTCATACAAGTGTGATGCCCAGAAAAAAGAGAGGAATGCAATCTAAGTGCACACTGTCATCTTCATTTATTTAAAAAATGTAGCAAAATTAAACAGGAACATGCTCTCATAAGAGCAGCGCACTGAAAGTGTATACTA
Organism: Lithobates sylvaticus; assembly: GCA_028564925.1. Classification (NCBI taxonomy): domain Eukaryota; kingdom Metazoa; phylum Chordata; class Amphibia; order Anura; family Ranidae; genus Lithobates; species Lithobates sylvaticus. Next base: position 349,590,000 of record CM053030.1, on the reverse strand, counting down.
GAAATAGCCAGTCTCTGAAGCTCCAAGAGCGCAAAGAGATACACTGAAGCGCAATGGAAATAAACAAAAAAGATTTGCCAAAAACAGACAAAAAACTTTGTAGTTGCACACAGCACGGTGTGCAGCCACTGTATGCAGTGATGAGAGGCGGGTGACGCGGTAACTCCTCCCCCGTACGTACGTTACGTCTCCAGGACTTCGTCAGCGGTGGGTGGGATCCGCTGGTAATATCTGTCTTTTGGCGTGCAGTACTGCGGTCCACCAGCAGGTGTCTCCTGGCAGTTTGGAACTGTCAGGAGAACTTTTCCCTGCTGCTATGTCATCGTTGAGCTGCAGTACTGGCATCCACCAGCGGATGGATCCTGGCAGTGTGGGGCAGACAGCACCTCCTGCAATCAGGTGTCACTTGAGGCCAATCACAGGACTATAAATACCAGGCAAGCATTTACATGTTTGCCTTGGTTTTGTCCCTGAGCTCTGATCTGCATCCTGTTACCCGTTTAGCTTGAACCCACCCTGGCCTGGCTTGACTACGATTCTGGTATCCCCCTTGTTAGATTTACTGGTTGCTTTGTGTCACTATTATTTGGTTTTCTTACTCTGTTTGTTATTGGTGGTGTGTTCACATTATATGTATTTATCTTAAATAAAATCACTTATCTCATCTACTTGGTTGGTTTACTCTGTTGCAATCACACAGTTCTGGTCACATACGGTTTATGACAACCACTCTGTGTGTGATTCGAGGCTAGGAAGGAGGTTCACCTTCCAGCAGGACAATGACCCCAAACACACTGCTAAAGCAACACTTGACTGGTTTAAGGGGAAACGTATAAATGTGTTGGAATGGCCTAGTCAAAGCCCAGACCTCAATCCAATAGAAAATCTGTGGTCAGACTTAAAGATTGCTGTTCACAAGCGCAAACCATCCAACTTGAAGGAGCCGGAGCAGTTTTTCAAGGCGGAATGGGCAAAAATTTCAGTGGTAAGATGTTGCAAGCTCATAGAGACTTATCCAAAGCGACTTTGAGCTGTGATGCCCGCAAAAGGTGGCTCTACAAAGTATTGACTTTAGTGGGGGTGAATAGTTATGCACATTGACTTTTTCTGTTATTTTGTCTTAGTTGTTTTTTTATTGTGAAGCAAACATCTTCAATGCTGTGAGCATTTTCTGTAAATTAAATGATGCAAATCCTCAAACAATCCATGTTAATTCCAGGTTGTGAGGCAACAAATCACAAAAAATGCCAAGGGGGGTGAATACTTTTGCAAGGCACTGTAGGTACAATTGATGGTAGCAGAAGTAAAGATCATGTACAAGTAAACAATATTGAACTTAAGTTCCAAAATTACGTTAAAATATGTTAACTTAACCGATATAGGTAAAAATCTAAAATCTCACAAAAAATATGTTTTATATTGAAAATGAAAGGTTAAAACCCAGATAGAACATGTAAATATAATAGGATCTCAAGTAATGGAGAGAAAAAGAAAATATCACTTGAATAGAATGTAGAAGAGACTAAAGAATGGATTTGTGTAACTATCGATAAGCTTGTGTTGTGTATTGGAACTATATAACGATATTTAAGGAAATAAAGAAATAAGAATTCCGCTACCAGCATTTTGTATAAAGTAAATTGAAGAGAGGAGAGAATAAAGAAGCAAGTTAGAAAAGGGAAAGAGAAAAAAGAAATCAAAGATAGTGGGGATCCCTGAGGTATCACATGGTGGCAGTCATACACTATGAGTGCATAGAATAGGAGGTATGAAACAGGATTATCAAGGCCTTAGTATGGTGTCAAAATTGGAAAGAAAAAAGTGAGTCAACCAAGGACTCCATATTTTCTCAAAGTTGTATATATTATCATGGGATATGGCTTCTGTTATGGAATGAATCATTGCTTGATTTATTCTATTCTTAGTTTCAGAAACCATTAAGGATGAGGCGTTCCAAGTTTTGACTATTGTTTGTTTTGCAGCTGTGGTTATTTGTAATAGGCGTTTCAATTGGATGTAGGAGATAGTGGACAGTTTTAGGTTTAGAAGTGCAATCGTAGGATCAGGATTAATAGAGATTTCAAATAGTGTTGATCATAAGAAAAACACCTTTCCAAAAATTTTTTGCAACTGGGCAGTCCCACCATATATGAAAATGCGATCTTAGTTCACCACAGCCACAAAAACGATTCTGACATGGACCAAATACCAGTGTGTGAGTACCTTATAGTTTGTCTCTAAGGCAGAAATATTTTGTCAAGAAGATTTTGTTGTGGCCCATATTTTATCCCAATCAGCTGCTTCCAACTAAAATCCAAGGTCCTTCTCCCATTTTGCTACATATGATGGTGGTTCCATATTAGGTAAAGTAATAAGATGATTGTAGTTATAGTAAGTCCCTTTTGATTGGGGATAACGTTTGCATATACTTTCAAAGTGCGTAAATTATCTAGATTACATTTTCCTTGTATATAGGGCATAAAAAATGTTTTTAATCTGCAGATAACGAAAAAGTTCCAAAATGAGGAAGTCCGTGACTTTCATATGGTTTTGAATGAGGTAGATGGTCATAACTCAGTGTTGGGTTAGATTAGGGGAGATCCATTCTTTAAAAGATTTAGGAAATTAACATGCAGGATAGAAAAGTGGGTTTCTAATAAATGACAATGGGGTACATGGGGTGATTGTAGTCCATTAACTAATTTAAATTTATCCCAGATAGCCACTGTATGTTTAGTTATAACATTTGATATTTTTACAGTAAGATGATTTAGACCATATTAGGTTTGCTATGGAAAGTGGGTCACAATCTATTGATTAATCAGAGTTTCATTTGTTGTGTGGTACTTAGGTATATGTGCTATTTGAGCTGCATGGTAATAAGTGGTAAAATTAGAAAACCCTAGTCCACCTTTAAGCTTGGGAAGGTAAAGAGTATGTTTAGGTAAACAAGGTTTCAGAGAAGCCCAAACAAAAGCAAATACTTTACGTTGTAGTATTCTGAGGAAATATGCTGGGACAGGGATAGGTAAGACTCGAAAAAGCTACAACATTTTGGCTAATATTGTCATCTTTATTACATACATTTTACCTATGATATTGGTAAGGACCATTGAAATTGGAGATTTGCCTTAATATTGGAGGAAAATTTGCAGTGAAAAGGTCAGAAAGATTGGGGGTAAGAGTAATTCCTAAATAAGGGAGGCGCAAGGTGGACCAGGAGAAAAGGAGGGATGTTTGCGCTTATTGTAAAATATGAGAAGGTAAGAAAATATTTAAGGCTGTAGATTTTTGAAAATTAATAGTTAGACCAGAAATGTGGGCAAAAGAGATCAAGTTTGTTTATAAGGTTAGGAGCAGAAATATGAGGGGATGATATAAAAATTTAAATATCGTCAGCAAATAGGCAGAGTTTGTGTTGGTGACCAGCTAAATCTAGACCTTTGATAAGGGGTCGGAACGGATTCAAAAACATAATTTTTTATTAATATTTAAACATCAGGCAAGTGCCTATTATTGTGAATGGTATATAGTAAATGGTTTAACCCACATATGTCATGCAGATAAAATGATTTAATAAATCAGTACAACACCTTCCACCCAGCCAATAGCAGATTGACAGCTGGGTGGGGGCTTTGCCATTCTGACTGGATATCATATGACGTCCTTCAGAATGCTTGTGCACGCCCATCAAACACAGCACATCATCGATCAGGATAAAGAGCCGATTACGTAGGCTCTTGACCATGTGATAAGCTGTGTCCAATCACAGGTTATCACATGTAAACAAATGCCAGTTATCAGCATTTCCTTTCCTCAGCGTTGTCAGTGTCTAAGGAAAGGAAAGCCAATAACCAGATTTCCAGGTACTGGGGACATGTACACTAGACATGTGCATGACGGAAAAATTTGTTTAGATTTATTAATCTAGTTATTTTGTTTTCTTAAATTTGGTTGATTTGTTTAATTTGCATTCAGGATTTGTATTCTGAATTCGTTTTATGCATTTTATCGAATTTTCTTCGAATTTACCATTTTTTTCCATTTGAAACGTTCGCATCAAGTTTTTTACGATTCAAATGCCACAGCCTAAATGTTTACGTTTAAAAAGTGCATTTTGATTTCGTAACTGACTGACAAATCAATGCCAAAATGTAATACAATTATTTTATTTCACAAGTACATATGTAAAATAGGCAAACTTTGAGCACCACTACCACAATGCAATGCACATCCCTTGGTCCTTGCACTTTATATAAGGCCATGTGTGGCAGCCATTTTGTGAGGGAGAGAGCAGAGAGCCAGTGTTATTTGAGGTGTTGTTTAGGTGAGATTGATTGTTGTTTTTGCTTTGTGTTTTCAGGATATCTATTGTGGAGAAGGTGGTTATGTGTGAGGCTGAGCATGTTATTGTGCATGGAGGAGGTGATATTGCGTCTGAATGTGAGCCTGTACATGAACTGGTGGGTGTAATTGAGCGTTTGTGTGGTGGTGGAGAGTTAGAACCCTTTCACCCGAGCCGCCACCAGCTATTTTAGTGCTGCTATATCCGTTGTTTTAACGGCGCTATTCACCCGCTAGCGGGGGTTAAATCCGCCCCGCTAGCGGCCGAATAGCGCCGTTAAAACGACGGTGGTGGTTAAAGCCGTCCGCAAAATGCCACCGGAGCGGCGTTTTTCTGGCGGTATCGCAGCGCTGCCCAATTGATTTCAATGGGGAGCAGCGGTGGAGGAGCGGTGAGTTCACTGCTCCAAAGAAGCTGCTGGCAGGACTTTTTGTGACGCCCTGCCAGCGCACCGCCCCAGTGTGAAAGCCCTTGGTCTTTCACACTGGAGTGAATTTTTAATCTAAGCTGTACCCCATTAACCTATCCAGGTGTCTCTCCTGTATATCTATATTCATTCTTTCTATTTTCATCACTATTACTATGACTAATTATATTGGAAACAATTGGGACAATGTTATAATTATTTTTATAAAAAATTTTCACTAAAGGAACAGAAGGACTCTGAACTTTTTCACATTTTTTCCAATCTCAAAAGATTTTTGGAAAAAAAGTCATTAAATCACTGGCATGTACATTGATTCGAACAGTATTTAACAGACAATATTAACCAGTTTGGGTTACAGATTCAGATTTTCCCCACAATGGAACATCTAGAACCATCTTTAAAGGAAGCATGGGAGACAAACCTATCAACCTGCTCTGCGGGGATGATGTCTTTGTTAATAGAAGAATACAAAGGGATAATTGTGCAAATTGACAGGGAACTTGAAACCCTGTATGCACAATTAATTCCCTTTAAAACACATGCTTCTTATGTACAGATGGACAATGATCTAAACCTTTATTTGGAGCAGTTCAATACAAGCAAAAAACTATTAAGGGACCAGACTGCTTTTATTGAAAAAAAAGGCATAAAAAATTTAAATCCAATTTTAAGGTTAGATCTTCTAACAATACAAAAAAGGTAAGCTCCCACTGTTATAAATAGTAAATTATGGTGGTTCCATCCCTGAGTGTAGACCAAAAAAGACCCCCTAGGTTGGGACTTTAATCAGACCACCATAATAGACAAGAGTATAAAAAAATGTTATTTAAATGTTAAAAATAAATGCCTGGCATCAAAAACAGGATACGCAATGCAATATGCACAATACAAAAATAATGAATAAAAACTACACATGACAGAATAACAAAACAGAACAGAAAAAGGTAGGTAGCACTGAAGCTCTCGTGGGGGTTGTGTTGCCCCCCGAACCTGACGCGTTTCCAGTTCTTTTGATGGGAGAACTTTCATCAGGGGTGGAGAGTGAGTAAATTTGTAATACAATTATCGCTCTAGAATGTAAAAACAGACAAATGAGAAAATGTGAACATACATAAAAATAGTAAAAAAGCAAAGTTGTTGGGAAGAAAAAAGACTCCTCCCCCCCATGCCCTGAAAAAATAAATAACAGAAAACCATATACATATGGATATATATATATATATATATATATATATATATATATGTGTCATACATAGATATATATCGACATACCAAGATGGAGCAAACACTCAGTGCGAGGTGAGATTGATAGAAGAGAAGTAAATCATGGGTGCAGCTAGAGTCATAATCCTAAGACTTCAATATATAACCGATGGACCGACATATATGTCCAGCAGGGACCCAATATCATTCCTATAAATCAGGAGACCGATATAGGGCCTATATTGATGTATAGGGAAAGGTGAATAAAGTTAGTAGCTCCCCCCCCCCCCCTTTAGTCAAAAAACAGAGAGAAAGAGGGGGAGAAAAAATGGATCCCTAAGAGAGGGAAACTTGACCACCTATAGCACCAAATAGATAGTGACAGTATTGCACCCAGTAGCATCAAACCAATATCAGTAAATGACAGCAGTGAATCAAAGAAAAGGGGGAACAGGAAAAGAAAAGGAAAAAGGAAAAGGAGGGGGACCACCACAGATGTGTGAAGCATAGCGGTACTCATAGGAATACCTGCAGAAGACACCTAAGGTGTGTACCAAAAGTTCACAACCAAAAATCTGTGTTACATGCCACACTAAAAAGAATGGACTTACCCTCACGTGTGAAAAATAAACACGTGAAATCCAAAACCCCCAGGGGGAAAATGCAGTGAGCCCCCAATGTGGCTCACCAAGTATTCTCCCAATAGGATCAATGTCCAGAGACAAGAGGGGGGGGGGATTTATTCGGGTACAGTGACCTATAGAGAGTAACATTAAAAGAAATATTATAATGGGATGTCCAACAGGCAATGCCAAATACGTAGTCAGGCTCTGGTGAATAATTAGCAGATGAATAAAGCAAGACAGGTGATGGCTTACCCCGACTAAGTACAGACACGGTGTCTCCGCCGTCCGTTTAGAAACTGCTGCCCGATACTAATGCATACCGGCCGTGTTTAAGTAGGGGGCCGATGGCGCATTACAGGGCGTCATAAACTGACATCATATCCTGTGCGTCCATTGGCTCTTACCCCAATCCTTGTATTAACAACATATAAGTTAGGCGCATGCGCAGTTAATTTACCGGCGCATGCGCTGTCACGTTATAGTATGGGCGCGTGTGCACATTGGGGGCGCCGCGCAACCTAGTACCGGTGCGCGCGCAACCCAGGCAAATAGATAATGTGCCCCTAGAGGGCAAAACATACACTGCAACGGGGCCAGTGGTGTCAAACATATTTGACCCAGATATATCACCGTGCGCTGGCCGGAAAGGCCCAACAATGACCCTACACATCAGATGCTCAAAGAATAAATAGTGAAGCCTAAAGAAAGAAACAAATCCAGAGGAAAAAGGGGACAAAGAGACCACTCTGGGAACGCCCTCTAGTGTCATAAATATGAACTTGCCAAGCAGACAGTTCATTACCAAAGAAAAGGGAACCTTAGACATGGAATTGCAAAATTAGCATAGAAGCATAGTGCGTAAATTATTAGATAACAACCCAACCCCCACGAGAGCTTCAGTACTACCTACCTTTTTCTGTTCTGTTTTGTTATTCTGTCATGTGTAGTTTGTATTCATTAGTTTTGTATTGTGCATATTGCATTGCGTATCCTGTCCTTGACACCAGGCGTCTATTTTTAACATTTAAATAAAATAACATTTTTTTATACTCTTGTCTATTATGGTGGTCTGATTAAAGTCCCAACCTAGGGGGTCTTTTTTGGTCTACACTCAGGGATGGGACCACCATAATTTACTATTTATCACAGTGGGAGCTTACCTTTTTTGTATCCATATATAGGGTAGTAAATACCCATCCCCCACCATGGCAACCTCCCCTGTGCCTTTTTCCTTTTCCCTTCCTTCTCTCAATATCCTACGACTTTGGTTTGTCCGAGGTTTTGAGTTTGATTCATGTGTCTATCAGCAGGATACGCAATACAATTTTTTATGACCATTGATATTTACTGTGTTGTATTTACAGCAGTTTAATTGTTACATATAGTTTTTCCTTTGTCGCTCGTATGAACTCCAGACATACGGGGATTATCCATACATAGAATTTTTTCATCAGTTTTTATTAGCCTTTTTTGACATGTTTAGGGGTAAAGAATGTGATGCCCTTATGGGACAATATAGGGAACATGGACAGAAAGAGTCTAAAGGCTCAGAAATTAATTCCCTTTTTTTTCCAACTTAAAACAGTAGTAGAAAGCAGAGTATCTCTCTTCTGGCAGGTCGATAACTTTGAATACTATATACAGGATCACATCAACCCTCTGAGACTAAGGGTACAGATTATTCCCACTCTAGATAATTTGGACAACATGTTCAAAAAAAGATGGGAAAACAATCTTCAACAGTGTACCAAAACAATGATGCGCCTGCTCATTGAAGAGTACCAGAAGAGAATACTCTGCTTAGAAAAAGAAATTGAAGGAATTTACGTTAAATTAGAGCCTTTCAAAGAAACATCTACATTTGGGGAACAGGAGGAACGAATCAAAGATCACATTGACTCCATAGTCTAAGAATCCATCACTCTCAGGGAAAAAAAGTTCTGGAGATAAGATGGCATTCAGCGAGGGTAAAGCCTATCGCTGGCAAATACGTAATCCCCAAGGGCGCCCACAAGGCGCCAAAAAAGGTGTCTATAATAGGACTAAGAATATCAACAGGGATACCAAAAGGGGCTCTGACTCCTCACTCAATTCTCTTTCCTCTGCATATTCACAGGCATCAAAGAAGGCATCAAAAATACAGAAATGGCGATCCCCTGAACCAGCCAATGCCAACAAGAAATATATCACGAAGACAAGCACACTAACACAAGCGTCGACTGCGACGACGGGCAATGAGCGTATGCTGAGGTCAGGTAACCCACGTAGCATACCTGTGCAGGGACGGTCCACTTCGGACCCTCCCACCACAGGGTCAAGGACTGATCTGACCGAGTGGCAATGACATACAGAGCAGGAAGGATCCCTGGAGGATGTTTTCAACATCATAAACCTTTCCGACTATGTGCTATCGTGTGACGAAAAAATTATTTTGATTAAGGGCATATCCTTCTGCCCTTCCTTCAATATTGACACCTTTGACACTATCAAAGATCTACACCTTTTTGCAAGGAAATTAATTCCTTAAAGTATGTACACTAAACCTACCCCTGTTGGGGCTCCCTGTAAATAGGGAAAAACAAGCTGTGGATGATTTGGTGTCACTACTGGAGGAACAAGAGCAGAAGGAATTAATTGACACAATAGATCTGGACTCACTCCTGACAGTGCATATCACTCCCACTACAGTGGGGTTTCAGGGGAAATCCATACTCAAAAAGAAGTCTAACAAGTTTCCATCACTAACCCAAAACGCGAATCTTAAGGCCTTTATATCTATGGTTACTGATGACATTAACGGATTGACTAAACCAATCCCTTTGAACAATCTTACAATTGCCGAGCAACAAGCATTGAAAACATTGATCAATCAGCATCAGTTAACAATCAAACCATCAGATAAGGGTGGAAATATTGTCATTATGAACAATTCCCTTTATCTTTCAATGTGCCAAAGAATTCTGCCTAACAAGGAGTGGTACCAACCCATTTCTTGTCACACACTAGAAAGATCCGACAAGGAATTTTTCACACTAGTAGATCAGGCTTATTTAGATAACGTACTTACCCAACAAACTTGGGAATTCGTACGGACTAAACATGCCAGGATCCCGACCTTTTACAGCCTACCTAAGGTTCACAAAAATTTGACTAATACCCCAGGTAGACCTATCGTTTCGGGTACTGGGAGCATCTCTGAGAACCTTAGTAGGTTTATTGACGAACAACTATGTCCCCTTGTTACCAACCTACCATCATACATTAGGGACACTACTCAGCTACTACAGTATTTAGATCCTTGCATTTCCACCGATTTAATTTTAGTAACGGCGGATGTCGAGGCATTATACTGTTCCATCCCCCACAAGAAGGGCTTGGAAGTAATGGGTCATTACCTGTCCCAATCATCCAAGGACGATAAACCACTGCATCGCTTTATATTGCGTGCATTGGAATATATCCTCCTCCACAATGCCTTTGCTTTCCATGGCTCCCATTTCCTCCAGATACAGGGGGTGGCTATGGGGACGTGCTGCGCACCCTCATATGCCGACCTGTATCTGGGGGAATGGGAGAATGCCTTTTTGTCGATGTATCCTGAATTCTCTGACCAGATATTACTCTGGTACCGATACATCGACAATATTTTCTTGATATGGCAAGGCAACAGGTAGAGCCTTGATCATTGTATATCAGCCATGGGGATTAATGATTTTAACCTAAAATTTACTATGATGTATGACATCAACAAAATACATTTTTTGGATGTCACTATACAGAGAAATGACAGTGGCCAACTGTCTAGCACCCTTTATCATAAGGAAACAGCAGGGAACACCATCCTCCATGCCTCCAGTTTTCATCCCACTTCCCTGGTTAAGTCCATTCCCTATTCCCAATATCTGCGTATTCGTAGAAATTGTACTGAAGATTCAAATTTCTTGATGGAGGCTAAAAAATTACAGGCCAGATTACTTCAACGGGGTTATTCCCCTACAGGCCTAAAAAAGCCTTCAAAAGAGCGTCAGCGCAGACCAGACAAAGCCTGATTTTCAAATCCCCCAAAAAAAACAAAGACGCGACTCAGATTCTCGATCAAACTAGAATAGACCTATAATAAACATCAGAGTATTGGGGACATCCTTAACCAGTTAACAACCGGCCCATAGCCGAATGACAGCTACAGGGCGGTTTGTTAACTCTGGGAGGGTGTACATGGACGTCCTCCCGGAATTCCGCTCTCGCGCGCCCCCTGCGCATCACGGATCGCGGTGAACGGCCGCTGATCGCGGCCGTTTACCACGTGATCGCGCCGTCAAATGAAGGCGCGATCACATGTCAACAAACCGGCGTGAGTTTCCGGTTCCTCCCTCCCCTCTCCGTCCAGTGTGAGCGGAGAGGGGAGAGATCGGTGGCAGCAGCGCTGTGGGCTGCATGTGTAGTGCCCACAGCCTGCTCAGGGAGACATCCATCCATCCCTGCTCACCGATCCCAGCCATACTCTGCATACCCGCCCATACTCTGCATACCCGCCCATACTCTGCATACCCGCCCATACTCTGCATACCCATCCATCCATCCTCATCCATCCTCATCCATACTCGGCATACTCATCCATCCATCCACAGCCATCCCATCCACCCCCACACATAATTAGCCGTACCCAGCCATCCCCTCTATCCCCTTCTATACTCATTCATGCTCAGCCATCCCCATCCATGGCTCATCTATCCCCATTCATGCTCATCCATGCCACTACAGTGCCTCACAAAAGTGTAATAGGTAGTCAAATTAGATTTATGTCCCTGCATGTTGGTCCTCTGTATATGGCCACGCTGTGGTAAAGTCTCACACATGTGGTATCGCCATACTCAGGAGGAGTAGGAGAATCTATTTTGGGGTGTAATTTTTGCCATGTACATGTTATGTGTTCGAAATATTGTGTAAATGGACAACGTTGTGTAAAAAAAAAAAAAAGTGGTTTCAGTTTCTTTACACATTTTCCAAAAAAATGACATGTTCAAAAGACTCGATATGCCTCATAGATTATACATTGGGTTGTTTTCTTTCCAAAATGGGGTCATTTTTGGGGCGTTTCCATTGTCCTGGTTCTCCAGGGTTTTCAAAAGTGTAAGAGGTAGTCAAGAAAAGATGTGTAATTTATTTATAAAAAATAAAAACCGCAGGGGCGATCAAATACCACCAAAAGAAAGCTCTATTTGTGGGAAAAAAAGGACGCCAATTTTGTTTGGGAGCCACATCGCACGACCGCGCAATTGTCAGTTAAAGCGACGCAGTGCCGAATCGCAAAAAGGGGCCTGGTCCTTTGGCTGCCAATTGGTCCGGGGCTGAAGTGGTTAAAGTGGTTGTAAACCCGTTTAACTTTTATTTTTAACTACCTGCAAGAGAAAGTCATAATGAGCTAGTATAACTAGCATACTAGCTCATTATGCATCACTTACCTTAGATCGGGGCCCCCAACGCCGTCCTCTTCTCCCCCTCCAGCCGCAGCCATCTCTCTTCCGGGTATAGCCGCTCCGACCAATCACATCGCCGCTGCGGCGCTGTGATTGGCCAGAGCAGCGAAGACGCAGCTCCGCGCATGCGTGCGGGGCACTTCGAATGCGGTGAGCCGCAGTTGTGAATGGGGATTAACCCGTTAAATGCACTGCTGTCTACGGCGCGCATGCGCCGTAAACAACGTTGTAAATCGTTCTTTGCAAATATCTCCTAAACCGTGCAGGTTTAGGAGATATTTCTTGTACCTACAGGTAAGCCTTACCTGTAGGTGCAACTTGAAATTAAGGGTATACAACCGCTTTAAGTAATTCTAAAAAAATCCTTTTTTTGTTTTTCTATATCTGCAATTTACAGTTTTTATGTCATGACACATTTTTTGAATCAGCATTTATTTATTACTATGCTGGCCTTACATGTTCATAAATTTGTGGTGCTAAGATTGTAAATCTCATTCAGTAGAGTGTATGATCATATAAAAGGGGGGGTATGTGGCGCTAACCACTAGATAAGTAATCTCTGTGATCTTTGTGGGGCGTATTTTCCAAAAGATGGGTGACCTTTAGGTATGACAGAATCAGTTTTACACAATAAAAACAGCATAAATACATAGATAAAATTTCCTCAATGACAATAAAAATGTGGGTAAAAGATTAAGTGCATATATTATGACTAATAAAAAATGTGACCAATACGAACGTGCTATGATAAAATCTTCAAAATTGATAACGATGAAGAAAATTCCAATAAAATTGCGATATAAGGTCTACAATAAATATGAAGGAAATGCCTTCTGTAAACCAGTAGCAAAGAATATAAAGTGCACAGTGCAACGTGCAAAAGTGTGGAACAATAAAAACCAATCTTTGGTAAATAAGTGCGGAAAAATAAAAGTGCTTATGGATCCAAATATTGCAACGATGTGACTAAACAAAAAATGTGAACTAAGTCACTGTAGAAATTCCTCACTAAATAGCAAAAAAGATTATAAAAATATAGGAAATCCAAAAAAATAAAAAATTAAGTAGTGCACTACAAGTCCCAGCTTGTTGTGCAAATCGCAAACAACAGTGAAAGGGTAAAAATACCCACACAGTACGTATTGATAGAATAATAAAATTCTTGATATGTGCAAAACAGAGGAGTTCCAAATAGCTTTATATATCAAAGTTCAGTGCTATTCCGTGCAATTGGAAGAAAGTGCTCCGTGTTGTTTTCAGGGGTGCACACCACTGTTCCCCCCAGCCTCTCACCTCTAACAACGGCCCCTACAGGCCTAGTAAAGCAGGTAACCTCAGGGTGGTGATCCTGGTTGGACACTCACGAGTATATCCCACCTTCCTATAGGTTTCTATGGGCTCTCCTGCATCCCATGCTGGTCCCCATAATACATCCAAACGGCGCTCCAGAAAGGAAAAGATCACTCCCAGCTCAGGTTGGCATACAGGGTTAAGGTACAATAAATAACAGGTGTCGAGGAATAAATAATTGAATGAATCAATTACATGCATCCAGCCTGTGTCAATATTGTAGCAGCGCTTGGGAATCAGAACAGACTGATGAGGTGGAAAAGTATCACTTAATAAATAAATAAATAGATATAAATATATAAATAGCTATAAGGTGCGGTAATATATAACAGTATGAATAGATCAAACAATCAAATAATAATGAATAAGTGGATCGGTGAGAGGTGATCATTCAGCGATTGAAAAACAGTCCAGCTTTCTCCATACAGGATAAAAATGATTCAGTGTGCCAAAGATCTGTTAAGTCCATCCACCAGTGCACTCCACCACGTGATAGGAAGATTCCCCTTTGGGGATGCACTCACCAGAAATAAATAAAATAACGGCATATACACTGTCTCATCTAGGTGCTGCTTTAATCCTCTTTCGATTCTCCAAATATTCCTCCACCGCCTCTGATTCAATAGCTCCCCAGACAGGTCATGTATTGAAAAAGAATTCACCACATAGCGCGATACTGCATAAACAATTTATTTACCCCCCTACTAGATTCAAGCAAAAAAAAACCTTTGTACAATAAGCGTACCAGATCAGATATATAAATTAGCATTGAGATAAATGTAAGTCTGTTCACTATGCCTGAGAGGTGCCTTCCGGTCGCGCTCTGCCGATTTCCGCTGTGTGGAGCGGTGTATTCAGCGTCCCGAGGGCTTCCTGGTCGGTGGCACGCAGGCTGGTGCGCACACGTCACTTCCTGTGTTCTCTGGTCTCCGTCCCTGACGTACATTTCGTCCTATCGGACTTCCTCACGAGGGCGTGACCAGAGAACCGGAAGTGTCCCTTTTAAGGTGATGGACCGCAAATCCAACCAATGGGCGCGCACGCATGGATGAAATAGGCGTTTATACGGCGCCAGTGCGCCCCGTCTATTGTGATATTTAAAAATGCTATTACGGACAGCTATTCCAAAACCTTATTAGGACAGCTATTTCGGACAGCTATTCCAAACATTATTAGGCAATAATCATATTGGTACAATATGGTATAAAGGAGCTGGGATATCACACCTCATAGTCAACTTATGAGGAATCCTATCATGCATGCGCGTGCCTCCTTACATTCATTAACCCTTAGGTAATCAGCCTTGTCCGTGACAAAATCTGATTCAGAGTGTGGATCCATAAAAAGGAGGGCCATGGCTCAGTTATATTATGATGACAACTGTGAGCATATAAATGTTGGATATAGTGCGCATATATTAAAAACAGATAAAATTTAATACACTCCTTGGAGTCTAAGTTAAAATGTAAATGCGGATTTAAATGCATAAAAAAATTGCATAAAAAATCGCATATAAAAAATCGCATACAGAAATTTGCATAAAAAAATGGAAAAAACGCATTAAAACCCCATAGAGTAAGAGACATATTAATAAGAGACATATTAATAAATACCACCTATAAAACCACAGACGGGCCCGGGTAAATGAATCATATATAAATTAAGTAAAAGAAATATAAATATATGGAAATATATTTATATAAAAAAGTATTTAAAAATGGGTTAAAATGTGTATTCACCAAGGATAAATGTAGATTTAATAATAAAAGAGTCCTTCTATCCCAATGAAAAAAAAACGCTCGTAAGATGGTTGGTATGTGTATAGTCCAATGTACATAAATATATACAATCTAAAATATAGATTATAAAGGTACATGAGATATTGGTAAAAGTATATGTGCCCCCCGCAGGAGATGAATGCGGGGTTCTAGATACTTTTCCTCACTGCAAAGGTGCCATAGTTGGTTAGCCCATATATGTGATAGTGGGGCTACCTCAATCCATGTTGTGGGGCTGCTAGTGAAACCCCATCGGATGCGGATTCTGTGGTATAGGGGTCTATGATCATGGCCCTCCTCCAATGGAATCCACCAAAGTACAAGCGACATCACAACTCATGGAAAAAACAAGATATAAAATCTAGCTGCGTGCGAATAAATAAACAGATAAATAAATTTGATTACATCAGAGAAAATGAAATAAAATCAGAGTCAATAAAATCATATACAACTCCAAATTATTGCAGAGGGGTGGTTAAGTGTCACTGATAAAGCAATTAATGTCGAGCTCTACATTTAGACCTCTAGGGGCGAGAACGTCAGTCAAAAAAATCCATTTGGTTTCTTTTTTCGACAATTCTCTTACCCTATGGATGCCCCTCCAATGAGGTTGAAGGTGTTCGATACCCCAAAATTCAAGGCCACTAGGATCGCTGTCATGTTTTAATTTAAAATGTAAGGAAACATTATGGTCTTTGTAACCCAGTTTGATGTTGTTAATATGTTCAGCTATTCTTATACGCAAAAGCCTTTTTGAACAAAAAAAATAAAATAAATAAATCAAAGAAATACTCATTAACAAGCCTATGGGGTAGTGACCCATAACAGGTTTCAGCCCATTTATGATTACACAGAAGATTATAATCATTACCCTGCACCCCGTCCTTTTTTAGGACGGGGCAGAGGAGGACAGCAGAGGGGTCGGGGGTATGCGCCTCGCAGGGGCCGACCACCCATGCAGGCGTCATACCATCCTCACCACATGGAACACCAGTCTCAAGAACAACACAGAGAGCAACACCCGCAAGGATCCCACAGGGACCCCCAGCGGAGAGGAAATCCCCCGCACCCACCGAGGGAGCATGCACCAGCTCAACCCCAAAGAGAAAATATCGAGGATGTAGAGCGGGCCGTAGACTCAAACAAAAGAAGAAGAGGGTCGGAGTAGGAGGAATCGTTAATTTGGCTAATATTGAACTAACGAAAAAAGAAATCAACATCTTGAATCTAGGCCTGAAGTGCGGTCTCAAGAAACCAATTAATAAATTTAATGTATACATCGACGTCCATAAATTCATTAGAAAAATCAACATAAAGAAATATTTTTTATGACGTGAATCTTCAAGAGAAATTACATCAAGTAACTCATCACGGCCTATGAATATCCAATCCATCAATAGCGGATTAAAAAATAAATCGCTATTTAACCCTCCGAATAACCCGAACCACCAGGTAGAAGTGTTTTAAAGGGCTTGTCCTACAGGACCTGGCAAGTCTACAACCCAATAGGGAAACCAATACCAGATACATAGAAGAAGGAATCATGGCCTTGGAAAAACGTAAAAACATAATCATACGCCCAGCAGATAAAGGAGGGGTGGTAATTTTATCGAAAGATGTCTATCACAACCAAAAATAGTAGAGATGCTATCAGACACTACTACTTATTGCACTTTAAAGAGGGATCCAACTCCAGAATACAGGGATCATCTAGAGAGACTAATCGATATGGGATCTAACAAGGGGGTCTTAACCGATAAGGAGAAGAGATACCTGGTCCCAGCAAGCAGCAGAATACCAACTCTCTATACACTACCCAAGGTGCATAAGGACCCAATAAACCCTCCAGCAAGACCTATAGTCAATAGTAACAATTCAATCTCAGCCAGACTTGGACAATATCTTGACAAATTCCTCCAAAACAGTGTGAGAAACACTAGGTCTTATATACGAGACACGAAAGATTTCCTAAACTCTCTCCAAAAGGTGGATCTATCAGAGAAAAACGACGTTCTACTAGTCACTGCTGACGTATCCTCTCTTTATTCAATCATTCAGCATGATGACGCCATTCTGGCCCTAAATTGGGCCCTAAGCAAGAGAGAAGACCTACCACTGAACCAAAAAGTGTTTTTAAGGAATGCTCTGGATTTTTGTCTTAATCATAATTATTTTTGGTACGGTGGCAATTTTTACTCCCAGCAAAGAGGCGTGGCCATGGGTGCCAAATTTGCACCAAGTATCGCAAATCTTTTCATGGCAGAATGGGAGGACAAAACTATTTTTAATGATCAACGGGCAGAATTAGTTTTTTATCAGCGTTTTATTGATGATTTGTTTTTTATCTGGGCAGGGACAAGCGAAAGCTTGGACACCTTTTTATCTTTTTTAAACACAAACAACAATAATATTGCTTTGACATCAACAAGCCATAAGGAGGAGATTGACTTTCTGGATGTTACGATCTATCGAAAATTAAATCAATTGGAAACTAAAGTCTATTTCAAAAAAACTGACAGAAACAGCTATTTACCTATATCAAGTGGTCATCACCCAATGTGGCTAAGAAATATACCAAAGGGACAAATAATGAGGGTAAGGAGAAATTGTTCAGAGGATGACAATTTCACTTGCCAATCGAAAATTTTAACAGATAGATTTGAGACCCGAGGATATGACCCGATCAAATTAAGGAAAATTGTTGAAGAAGTAGGCACAATACCACGGTCCGCCACCCTAGAAGAAAAAACGTTAGTTCAGCCAACCACCACTACCTACAAAAATGCCAACAAGGAATGGTCGTTCATCTCCGGATACCATGAACAATATAAAGAAGTAGAAACCATTTTTAAAAAACATTGGCATGTGTTAGATAAGAAATTAACCACGGCTCTACCTGATAACCCCCAATTTATTTATAGAAAGGCGACCAGTTTCGGTAATAGGGTGGTCAAAAAAAATCATAGACCCCCCCAAAAAAACACTGACTTTCTGGGACAAGAATGGCTTTTATGCCTGCCGGAAATGTAAGGCCTGCAGGGAAGTGAGGAAACCTATAAGGTCACTTGATAAATTTGTAGCAACAGCCAATCACGCATCCTTTGATTTTGAACAGTTTATTACGTGCAACACGATGTTTGTGGTCTATGCACTGAAATGTCCATGTGGCCTGATGTATATCGGCCGCACAAAAAGGCTTTTGCGTATAAGAATAGCTGAACATATTAACAACATCAAACTGGGTTACAAAGACCATAATGTTTCCTTACATTTTAAATTAAAACATGACAGCGATCCTAGTGGCCTTGAATTTTGGGGTATCGAACACCTTCAACCTCATTGGAGGGGCATCCATAGGGTAAGAGAATTGTCGAAAAAAGAAACCAAATGGATTTTTTTGACTGACGTTCTCGCCCCTAGAGGTCTAAATGTAGAGCTCGACATTAATTGCTTTATCAGTGACACTTAACCGCTTCAATACAGGGCTTTTAAACACCCTTCCTTACCAGAGCACTTTTTGCGATTCGGCACTGCGTCGCTTTAACTAACAATTGCGCGGTCGTGCGACGTTACACCCAAACAAAATTGACGTCCTTTTTTTCCCACAAATAGAGCTTTCTTTTGGTGGTATTTGATCGCCCCTGCGGTTTTTATTTTTTGCGCTATAAACAAAAGAAGAGCGACAATTTTGAAAAAAAACACAATATTTTTTACTTTTTGCTATAATAAATATCCCATTTTTTTTTTTAAAAAACTATTTTTTTCCTCAGTTTAGGCCGATACGTATTCTTCTACATATTTTTGGTAAAAAAAATCGCAATAAGCGTATATTGATCGGTTTGCGCAAAAGTTATAGCGTCTACAAAATAGGGGATAGATTTATTGAATTTTTTTTTTTTTTTTTTTTTTACTAGTAATGGCGGCGATCTGCGATTTTTTTTTCGTGACTGCGACATTGCGGCGGACACTTCGGACCCTTTTGACACATTTTTGAACCATTCACATTTACACAGCGATCGTTGCTATAAAATTGCAATGATTACTGTGTAAATGTGACTGGCAGGGAAGGGGTTAACACTAGAGGGCGCTGGAGGGGTTAATATGTGTCCCTATAGGAATGATTCTAACTGTAGGGGGAGGGGACTTAAGGGGAGGAGACCGATCATGTGTTCCTCTGTACTGGGATCACATGATCGGTCTCCTCCCCGCTGACAGGACGTGGAGCTGTGTGTTTACACACACAGCTCCACGGTCCAGCCCGGTCCCGTTGTTTTAACGGGCAATCGCGGGTGCCCGGCGGACATCGCGGCCGCCGGGCACTCGCACCGGGTCCCGAGCGATGCCGCGGGCGCGCGCGCCCCCCAGGCGGCCGGGAATCCGAGGACGTCATATGACGCCCACCCAGGATGGTAGATCCACCTTGTGGGCGTCATATGACTATGGGCGGTGTTGAAGTGGTTAACCACCCCTCTGCAATAATTTGGAGTTGTATATGATTTTATTGACTCTGATTTTATTTCATTTTCTCTGATGTAATCAAATTTATTTATCTGTTTATTTATTCGCACGCAGCTAGATTCTATATCTTGTTTTTTCCATGAGTTGTGATGTCGCTTGTACTTTGGTGGATTCCATTGGAGGAGGGCCATGATCATAGACCCCTATACCACAGAATCCGCATCCGATGGGGTTTCACTAGCAGCCCCACAACATGGATTGAGGTAGCCCCACTATCACATATATGGGCTAACCAACTATGGCACCTTTGCAGTGAGGAAAAGTATCTAGAACCCCGCATTCATCTCCTGCGGGGGGCACATATACTTTTACCAATATCTCATGTACCTTTATAATCTATATTTTAGATTGTATATATTTATGTACATTGGACTATACACATACCAACCATCTTACGAGCGTTTTTTTTCATTGGGATAGAAGGACTCTTTTATTATTAAATCTACATTTATCCTTGGTGAATACACATTTTAACCTATTTTTAAATACTTTTTTTTAAATATATTTCCATATATTTATATTTCTTTTACTTAATTTATATATGATTCATTTACCCGGGCCCGTCTGTGGTTTTATAGGTGGTATTTATTAATATGTCTCTTATTAATATGTCTCTTACTCTATGGGGTTTTAATGCGTTTTTTCCATTTTTTATGCAAATTTCTGTATGCGATTTTTTATATGCGACTTTTTTATGCGATTTTTTTATGCATTTAAATCCGCATTTACATTTTAACTTAGACTCCAAGGAGTGTATTAAATTTTATCTGTTTTTAATATATGCGCACTATATCCAACATTTATATGCTCACAGTTGTCATCATAATATAACTGAGCCATGGCCCTCCTTTTCATGGATCCACACTCTGAATCAGATTTTGTCACGGACAAGGCTGATTACCTAAGGGTTAATGAATGTAAGGAGGCACGCGCATGCATGATAGGATTCCTCATAAGTTGACTATGAGGTGTGATATCCCAGCTCCTTTATACCATATTGTACCAATATGATTATTGCCTAATAATGTTTGGAATAGCTGTCCGAAATAGCTGTCCTAATAAGGTTTTGGAATAGCTGTCCGTAATAGCATTTTTAAATATCACAATAGACGGGGCGCACTGGCGTCGTATAAACGCCTATTTCATCTATGCGTGCGCGCCCATTGGTTGGATTTGCGGTCCATCACCTTAAAAGGGACACTGCCGGTTCTCTGGTCACGCCCTCGTGAGGAAGTCCGATAGGACGAAACGTACGTCAGGGACGGAGACCAGAGAACACAGGAAGTGACGTGTGCGCGCCAGCCTGCGTGCCACCGACCAGGAAGCCCTCGGGATGCTGAATACACCGCTCCACACAGCGGAAATCGGCAGAGCGCGACCGGAAGGCACCTCTCAGGCATAGTGCACAGACTTACATTTATCTCAATGCTAATTTACATATCTGATCTGGTACGCTTATTGTACAAAGGGTTTTTTTTGCTTGAATCTAGTAGGGGAGTAAATAAATTGTTTATGCAGTATCACGCTATGTGGTGAATTCTTTTTCAATACATGACCTGTCTGGGGAGCTATTGAATCAGAGGCGGTGGAGGAATATTTGGAGAATCGAAAGAGGATTAAAGCAGCACCTAGATGAGACAGTGTATATGCCGTTATTTTATTTATTTCTGGTGAGTGCATCCCCAAAGGGGAATCTTCCTATCACGTGGTGGAGTGCACTGGTGGATGGACTTAACAGATCTTTGGCACACTGAATCATTTTTATCCTGTATGGAGAAAGCTGGACTGTTTTTCAAATCGCTGAATGATCACCTCTCACCGATCCACTTATTCATTATTATTTGATTGTTTGATCTATTCATACTATTATATATTACCGCACCTTATAGCTATTTATATATTTATATCTATTTATTTATTTATTAAGTGATACTTTTCCACCTCATCAGTCTGTTCTGATTCCCAAGCGCTGCTACAATATTGACACAGGCTGGATGCATGTAATTGATTCATTCAATTATTTATTCCTCGACACCTGTTATTTATTGTACATTTTATATACGACTCCCTTTAAGCAGCTGCTACTAGTGCACCAACTCTGTGTTGCACATTGAACCAAATATATATATATTTATTTATTTTTTTTATACTGTAGAAACAAACATTAAGACAGTTCATCCCTTTGAGCGCAGGGAGTTGTTTGATATAGGCGGGCCACAATAGCAAACAACCTAATTTACATACAGGGTTAAGGAATAAAAGAAAGCGCTCCAATGTGTAGTATTAAAAAAGCAATTTTAATAATAAAAGTATCCACTCACATAACAGTTTGCTGGTAACCGCATACAGATGGGTGAACTTCCGGTCTCGGCCGAAAACCGGAAGTAAACAATAGGCACCTGACTTCCTCCCTCACGCGTATCGTCACTGCACTTTGTCAAAGGGTATGGTAGTCAGGTGTCTGCTAGGCCTATTTATACTGTGTCTCAATAAAGTTTTATTGGCGGCGGTAATTCAAACGAATAAAACATAACATCTAGACGTATCTTAAGCTTCCTAATGACATGTGCAATAACAATATAATAAAAACAATATATTTTGCGGTGTATAATTAATCCTAAAGCAAAAAAGTTGTTAGAGGTGAGAGGCTGGGGGAAACAGTGGGGTGCACCCCTGAAAACAACACGGAGCACTTTCTTCCAATTGCACGTAATAGCACTGAACTTTGATATATAAAGCTATTTGGAACTCCTCTGTTTTGCACATATCAAGAATTGTATTATTATATCAATACGTACTGTGTGGGTATTTTTACCCTTTCACTGTTTGCGATTTGCACAAGCTGGGACTTGTAGTGCACCACTTTCTTTTTTTCCTTTTCAGATTTCCTATATTTTTATAATCTTTGTTGCTATTTATTGAGGAATTTCTACAGTGACTTAGTTCACATTTTTTGTTTAGTCACATCGTTGCAATATTTGGATCCATAAGCACTTTTATTTTTCCGCACTTATTTACCAAAGATTGTTTTTTATTGTTCCACACTTTTGCACGTTGCACGTTGCACTGTGCACTTTATATTCTTTGCTACTGGTATACAGAAGGCATTTCCTTCATATTTATTGTAGACCTTATATCACAATTTTATTAGAATTTTCTTTATCATTATCAATTTTGAAGATTTTATCATAGCACGTTGGTATTGGTCACAATATATGCACTTAATCTTTTACCCACATTTTTATTCTCATTGAGGACATTTTATCTATGTATTTATGCTGTTTTTATTATTGTGTAAAACTGATTCTGTCATACCTAAAGGTCACCCATCTTTTGAAAAATACGCCCCACAAAAATCACAGAGATTACTTATCTAGTGGTTAGCGCCCCATACCCCCCCTTTAATATATTCTATTGCAGTGTGAGACCACTTATATGTTGGCTGCTTTCCTTCTATAGATTTTGTATATATATTTTTTTATCATTTTAACTGTATTGGTTGAGCGCACTAGTTACCCCCCTTTTAAGAGTGTATTATCAGTTTCCCCCGGCTGCTGTGCGATCAGAGGACTTTCTAGCTGGGTACTTTAAAAAATTCCTTTTCCTCCTTTTCAAGTTTCGGTCTTCATTCAAGGTATTACTCGGCGCAAGGGAGGCCGATGCACGTCCTTTGGGCGTGCTCGGCCTCCCTCTTTTTCCGGCAGTTTGTTTGCATGGTTACCATGCGAACAGACACGCTGGATCTGCGCCGCGGGAGAATGACGCGGGACGTCTCAGCGTATGCGCCGTGAGGCTCCACCTTTTGCGGAGCATCGCGACGTAGGCACGCCTATCCGGCATCTCATTCTGAGATCGCCGATGTCTACCATCAATTGGATGGCAGGTGGATGCGCTGTGCCGTCGCTCGTCATCCACTCGGGGGACACCTTTCCAAACTGGGACACGCTCAGCTCCAATTTAGACACAGCTGAATTCAACTAAGGGGACTACGTGACGCTTGTATTTAACAGGCATACCACAAGCACCTCCTCCTGTCTGCAGCTGATCGCGGATTTGTGCTACACAGAGACCGGCTTGGTAAGCTAGAGAGATGCAAATGTTTTGAGTACAGAGAGACTAATCTGATCACTTGCAAGAAGCCATTAATTTGCTTCTTTATATTTGATGTTTTCAGACACCATACCTTTGAAGTGTGGGTATAACGGCAGTCCTTGCCCCTTGAGGGATTATCCAAGCTTGTTTTCTCTGTGTTGTTTCACACCCGTGATCATACACATTACATATCAGCAGTGAGGGTATGTTCCCCATTGTAGCTTTTGTTTATTTATTTAGTTCATTTATTGATATTCAACATAATTTTACATTGAGGTATATGTCTTTACAAGACTATTGGGATGTCAATTACATGGTATCCTTTTTGTATTTTTATGTTTTAGCTACTTCGGGAAAGGGTGAATCTATCTTCTTCCCTGGCCTCGATAATTAATACAACTACATTTAATAGGACGTGTGGGTGCCCTTTGTGATACCTTGTGACGGCCGAGATCTTGGGGTTTACTCTTGGGTGCACTTTCCCCATTAGTCCCTGTTCCTGGTTCACATTTAAATCCTTATCATTTTACTCTTCTTGCCCTCTGACCTCCGTGGAGCTGTGGCAGATTGATTCTCTCACTGGATGTTATAAGAAGCCCACTGTTCATATACATGGTTAGTATCTCATATATATGTACTTGCTGCCTTGTGAAATAGGACCATATAATGTGCAAACTGTAATGTATATACAGCTATTTATTGAAATTGTTTTGTATATACATATTTACAGGTATAATATATATTTTTTATTTATTTTTTCTTGTTCTTGCCTTATCACAGACCTACTTGATGTGACCACAAAAATATCCCTGAAGAAGAGGTCAACTTCTAAATATACTTTGAAACGTTGGGTTATGGGTTATTTCTACTGTATAGATTATTCCCGATAAAGTTCGTCAAAAATTGTCTCATGTATATGTCACATACTTCCTATATACATCCATTTTAGATGTTTAATGTTATAGTTCATATTTTTTCTTAGTTTTTTGCTAATAAAAACAATTTTAAATAAACTTCTTTTCTACCTTCTTACTACTATTGAATGCCAGCAACCCAATTTAAATTCCCAAAGAGGATATACACTCATGCTTGAGTGATCTTTTTCAAGAGGAAATAGGGGTTCTTGACAGAGGTCTCAAATATGCTCCTACAAAAAATCTGGATAAAATTCCAGACATATATTGGAATCCAGAAATATGTCAGAAGCCTCAATATAAAAAAGTATTTAGTAAGCAACCCGGTCAAAGCAAGAGCCCCTGCATTAGATCAAGAAATAGTACACAGTACCCTTAGAAATAAGTCTGTTTTTAATCCCCTGATTAACAATATTAAATTTGTGGATGTTTTTAAAAAAAAGTAATTGTTGAAGATTTTAAAGTTTTAAATATCAAGAAAAAAACAGAACCCAATTTTATAAGATGTGGCATTAGAAAACTCACCAATAGAAAAGACATTGTCAATCGTCTGGCAGACAAAGGGGGGGGGGGGGGGGGGTGCGGCGGGGGGCGGGGGGGGGGGGGGTATTCTTATTTTATCCAAACAATATAATAAGAATATGTCAAATCTACTTAAGGATACAAATATGTATAGTAGACTACCAAGAAACCCAGTTTTTAAATGTAGAAAAGAACTGGAGCTTGTGGTACATCTGAAGCAAAATACCTTAAGTAAGAAAGAAGTGATTTTTCTCATTGCAGAATCATGCCGGACCCCTGTTATTTATTCATTACCTAAGCAACATAAAGAGAAGGTAAATCCCCCCCTAGACCTATCGTCAATGGAATTGATTCGCTGACTACAAGAATGGGTGCATACATAGACACCTATTTACAACCTACTGTGAAAAAGACCACAGCATACCTACGCGACACGAAGCAGATATTAGAGATTTTAGAAGGACTAACAAAACAAGGAGGACCTTGGATTTTAGCTACCGCAGATGTATCCTCAGTATACACGATTATCTTTCACCACCAGGCATGCAAAGCCACAAAATTGGGCCTAAGAAAAACACTCCACATTATCCTGCCCACAAAGGAAGTACCTGATAAAATGTCTAGACTTTTGTCTAAAAAATTGTTATTATTGGTACAACCGTGAATACTACCATCAGGTGTAGCAATGGGTGCGAAATTTGCACCTAGCGTCGCTGATTTATTTATGTCCAAATGGGAAGAGGAATCCGTTTTTAAAAAAATACACCCTCAGAACTCACGTTATATCGATGACATTTTTATTATCTGGAAAGGAGACGAAGGACGGCTCACACAATTTCTGGAAAACCTGAATAAAAATGATCGAAATATAAACCTTACATGGGACATCAGCAAGAATCAGGTGACTTTCTTGGATTTAGAAATCATCCAGGAAGATAATACGCTCAGCAGTAAAACGCACTTTAAAAATGTCGATAAAAACAGTTATCTGCCCATGACAAGTTGCCATCACCAAAATTGGCTATACAATATACCTAAGGGGCAACTGATGCGACTTCGAAGGAATTGTAGTAAGAGGGAGGACTTCCTAGATCAAGCAGAGAAAATAGGCCAGAGATTTATTGAAAAAGGCTACAAGAACCATGGGATAAAAGATAAAATCCGGGAAGTGGACAAAATGGACCGTTTGGAATTAAAGATAATGTGAAAGAAGTCCAAAAAAGCAACACTGCTGCAATTATTTTAGATTACAATGCCCAGTATAAATGCGTTGAGAACATTAAAAAACACTGGTATATCCTTTTGAACGACAAACACCTGAAAGAAATTCTACCACCAGTACCAAAGTTTATATACGTATAAGCGGGCACCCACTTTGAGGGACAAAATAGTGATAGGTTGTCTGCACCAGTGACAGGGAAGACCGTGACGTCCGCCAGTAGTTAAAATGGCGGGTCCGGTAACAAAAGGGTGGCTTTGTCACTTCCGGGCGGAAATGGGGAACAGACCATAAGGTATGCCAGCAACCAAAATGGCGATTCTGTGACTTCCGGAGGCAAGATGGCGGCGCCGCAACTTTCGGTGACACGGAATTCGAAATTGCAACGAGCTCAACACCTACAAGATATAGTAGGGGTATAAATGGAGGGGGGAAAAGGGACCCAGCAGCTTCCTGACGACGCAACGAGATAGTGCAACGCGTAGAGGCTGCTGGGACTTGCTTAACCGCTTCCCGACCGGCCACTGCATATATACGTCAGCAGAATGGCACGGGCAGGCAGAATCACGTACCTGTACGTGATCGTGCATGTGCCTGCCCGTGGGTCGCGCTCGCGACCCGGTCGGGAGCTCCGTGACCCCGGCCGCGGGACCAGCGGACCCGATCGCCGCTGGTATCCCGCGATCGGGTTACGGAGCTGAAGAACGGGGAGAGGTCTATGTAAACAAACCTCTCCCCGCGCTTCCTACACTGACTGTCAGTGATCGGCGGTTCCCTGTCATCGGGAACGCCGATCAATGACGTCAGACGTACAGCCACGCCCCCCTACTGTAAAAAAAAAAAACACAACACGTCACACTGACTCCTCCCCGCCCCCTAGTGGTTAACCCCCTAACTACAACTGTCATTTACATAGGAATCAGTGCTATTTAAATAGCAGTGATTGCTGTATAAATGACAAATGTCCCAAAAATGTGTCAAAAATGTCCGATGTGTCCGCCAAAATGTCGCAGTCACAATAAAAATCGCTGATCGCCGCCATTACTAATAAAAAAAAAAAATATTAATAAAAATGCTATAAAACTATCCCCTATTTTGTAAACGCTATAACTTTTGCGCAAACTAATCAATAATCGCTAATTGCGATTTTTTTACCAAAAATATGTAGAAGAATACGTATCGGCCTAAACTGAGGAAAAAAAAAGTTTTTTTATATATTTTTTGGGATATTTATTATAGCAAAAAGTAAAAAATATTGCATTTTTTTCAAAATTGTCGCTCTATTTTTGTTTATAGCGCAAAAAATAAAAACCGCAGGGGCGATCAAATACCACCAAAAGAAAGCTCTATTTGTGGGAAAAAAAGGACGCCAATTTTGTTTTGGAGCCACGTCGCATGACCGCGCAATTGTTAGTTAAAGCGACGCAGTGCCGAATTACAAAAAGGGGCCTGGTCCTTTGGCTGCCAATTGGTCCGGGGCTGAAGTGGTTAACAACTCGGACGCCGGTAGCAGTGAGCAGACCACTTGGGACGCATACAATACAGAGGATACCTGTTTGTGGACCTAGGGGTACCTGCATACATGACTGGATAAGCTTGGTGTCGGCTTGTTGACACCAGAAAATGTGAGTGCAATATATATTTAGTTTGGATATCCAGTGGTCTGAACCTTGGGGATACTGATCGTCGTTAAGGAGTGGTTATCCATCAATGAACCAAAGGCGAGCATTCAATTGATATCTGGTGAGTGGCCATTTCGTGAAGTGGTGGTGGCACTAAGGCTGGATTTACACCTATGCAGTTTTAGTGCTTTTTGCATTTTGCAGATTTGCACTACAGTCCATTTACCATGGTTTCCTATGGAACACGTTCTGTAGTGCAAATCTGCAAAGTGCAAAAAGCACTAAAAATGCATAGGTGTGAATCCAGCCTAAAGGGTGATTTTTCACTGTAAAAGCAGGAAACACACAAGAACTACCAGAAGTTATCGAGTGCTAAAGAATAACTGTTTGTTTTTCATCCTGGACTCTGAATGGAGGCGTTATAATCACATATTCACATGTTTTATATTATTCGTGTTTTCTGTTACATATAAGGTTTATGGTTTGATCACCAACACTGGGCTCAGTAGTTGGTGCTTATTTACAGCACAGTGGTAAACAAATTTTCCTATTTTGAATATATTTGTTAAAACTGGTGGTAACACTACAGGTTTTTTTTATATAAAGCACAGCAGAAGGAGATTATTTGGATTAATTTGTTTTTTTAGTAGCCAGCGCAGTCCATTTCTTTGTGCAATATTTAACCCTGTCTAAAGGGTCCGTTTGACTGCAGCACAACATACAACCTAATAGATTTGGTGCGCCGGTATCTTTCTGTGTTTCTGTTTTTTTACTGCCTTACTATACGGGTAGTAAATCACTTACGGGCAGCACATAATTTAAATTATATAAATATGGAAGTATTTTCTTTTTTAAATAACTGCAGGATAGATGTGGGGGAATTGTTTGATAATTTTGACAATATCACAGCTGTTAATTTGGAACAAGGGTTTGAGCACTTAAAAAATGCAATGGAAAAGCAGATTAAGGTGTGGTGGGACATTACAACACTAGAAAAATATAGGGATGCAAAGATCACACCACGCAGACTAAGATGGGACATTGGTCCCAACGATGGGCTGGTGGATGAGAATTTATCCAAAGCATGGTTTAATTTTTAATGGATGCGAAAGTAAAACTAGCCAGAATAGAAAAAAACATTAATACTATCAAAGAAAACATTGTGCCACATATTGACTCCAATGACTATAAAACAAGGGCAGGCAAATTACAAGAGTTTCTGGTCAAAACTGACAATGAGGTTAAGAACAAAAAAGTGAAGAAGTACCAAAGGTATAAAAAAAGACTATATAGGTGTCCGTTTAATATATTGAGAAATTTCAGATCTCAGGAGTTATCAGCACTTCTCTGAGATATCTGTTCTCCCCCTTGTGGCAGTTTAGTATACATTGTAGATCGCTTCTCTCACTGAGAATAGAAGTGATCTACAAATGCTTTGAGAATCCCAAACGGCTCCTGTTTCTGTAATCTCGCGATAGCTTGGGAGATTTCAGTATCAGAACCCCAAAGTGAAACACGAAGCACTCCACATACACTGCACATACAAACTTAATAATAACGATATATTCCCCCTACCCAATATACAGACACCCCATAACAGTAAAACATAATGATTAATACATAAGCATAACACATGTGCATATTTATGTGAATGGTGTATTCTGAAATGATTGTACTGTATTTGTCATACAGATATGCACCATTTATATAAAAACAATATATTAAATATTAAATAGTTAAAAAAAAATAATTAAAATAAAATAAATAATTTTAAATAAAGAGAAACCCCCGTATAATAAAATTAGAATAGTCCATGAGCTGAACCAAATTTTAGGTTTGAAATAATTAAAAAAAATAAGTAAAAAAAATTAATAAAATATAGAAAAATGTATTTAAATAATACCAGTTCAAAGGAAGTGTTTTTTATGTTATTTTAAATACTCATGAAATTTAATTGATAAAAAAGGCATTTTACAAATATATATGTTGTGTCAAAAAACTCCCATAATATGTTAATAATGGTACAACCCTGTAAAAGTAAATCACTGTTAAACTATTAAAGTGGAAGTAAACCCTCCTATCGTTTTCAGCCAAGGAAGCTGCCATCTTGGCCTCCGTTTAATCTTTAACTGCCATGAAGCTGCACATGTGATCAGTTATGACACCAGCCATTGGATGGTTTGACAGTTTGGTGGAGAGCACAACCAATGTGACAGTTAGCATTTCAGGCATGCCGGGAATGTAACTGTTTTTTCAAACTGTTAGATCGATGGGTTTACTTCCGCTTTAAGCATTTGAGGGTATAAGATAGTAAACAAGATGGAGGTTCAGAAAAAAAAAAAGAGAGGTGCAAAATTTTCTTACATGCAAAATTGCGTCCTTGTGTCACGAGTGGTTGGCAATTGGGATCGCCTATATGGTCAAAGATCTCGGATGCTGGCACAATCGAAAAAAGATGCTATATGGAGTAGCATAGTGGAGGAAGTGAATGCATCGGGGGATACCGCAAGACGCATTGAGACCTGCAAACGTTGCATCGCCGCTATAAAAGGTCAAATAAAAAAAAAAATTGACCATCATTGCAAGGCACCAAAGAGGCACAGGAGGAGGCCCACCAGTGGAAGTGAATTTTAACACTTATGAGGAGGAATTAAAGGGGTGCCTTGGCCGGATACCATCCTTGGAGTACCTGGGAATATGACTCCGATGCCCATAGTAAGTAATTTTTATTTAAATAAAAAAATTTTTATTTACATTTATTTATGAAGTTTATAAAATATATATGTTTTTTTATTGTGCAGTGTTACAGCAACAATCAAACAATGAGCAAGAGCCTGCCAGCGACCACGAGGTGCAACCGGTGCAAGAGGGAGATCACACCCTAATGCTTTTCAGTGATGACGGTAATTATTAATGCCTTAATTTAAATTGTTTAAATTGTTTAAAATACCACCAGAGCAGTGGCGGTGCGTCCATAAAGGGCGCAGGAGTGCCGCCCCATTCTCTCCTGTCATCTCTCTCTGACCATAGATTGAATCATGCAATGCACAAATCTATCTATGGCCGCCGCTGCCGCCCCCTATTCAGATTTTCGACCCCTTGTCGGGCATCTGAATTACAGTGGCGGGGGTGTTTTTGGAAGCGCCTGATTAGAGCCGTGGGCTCTAATAGGCATCCAGATTAAAGCCATAGGCTATAATAGGCTTCCATAATGGTAAACAGTGGGGGCAATTCTGTGTGTTCGCTGTTTACTTAGTGTTGTGTTGATGAAGCAAATAAATTGCTTTCTTACCACTGACCCGCCTCTCAGCCAATCAGGTGCTCGGGTCTGGTTACCTGTCACCTGATTGGCTGAAGCGACAGGCGCTGTGATTGATTGGAAGCCTATCAGGCATCCAATCATAGCAAAGGATGGGAAGAGGACGGGAGAAGACATGAGGACTCGTAACATGGAGGACAGTGCCATGACCCAAGACAGTTAAGTGTCAGGCGGGGGATGCACACTGGGGCAGCAATTGATAGGGCACAGTAGCGGCAATTGATGGGTACAGTAGCTGTGTTTGATGGCACAGTGGCTGCAATTTATATGTACAGTGGCTGCGTTTGATGGGCACAGTGGCTGCAATTGATGTTTTTTTTCCGTTTGTTTGAGTCCCTCCAAAAATTTTGATCACCATCCACCACTGCACCAGAGGTATATAAATAGCCTAGTTTTGAGGTGGATATACTAGGATCATGGTTGTAGATACAACCATGATTCTGGTATGAATCTGGTATTTATGCAAAAGTAATCTGACAAGCTATACAGCCGCTGTATTATTTTTAGGGCCCTTTCACACAGGCTGTCCAATGAGGTCCACCTGCCAGTTTTCAGGAGGACTTGATTGGACCCTCCATTCACCCCTATAGTGCAGCAGATGTAAGCAGTGAGTTGTCCTCTGGCAACCGCTGTGATCCAATCCTGTCAGCACAATCCAGACGTATATGTTGGCCCTTTATTCCATCCATCTTGCAGATTGGATAGCAGATGAAAACGGACTGGTGGTCCGTTTTCAGCATAGAGGAGAGTGGGACTGGGTGCGTCTCTGCTCAGTAAGCGTCAGTGCCGATCCTGACCTCCCTAGGGCCCTAAGCAAAATTCTGCTAAGGGTCACTCTACCTGATCCGTGATGCCGTGAGCTACAGTGCCTTGCGAAAGTATTCGGCCCCCTTGAACTTTTCAACCTTTTGCCACATTTCAGGCTTCAAACATAAAGATATACATTTTTTTTTTTTGTGAAGAATCACCAACAAGTGGGACACAATTGAGCAGTGGAACGAAATCTTTTGGATTTTTGAAACTTTTTTAACTAATAGAAAAATGAAAAGTGGGGCGTGCAAAATTATTCGGCCCCCTTGCGTTAATACTTTGTAGAGCCACCTTTTGCTGCGATTACAGCTGCAAGTCGCTTGGGGTATGTCTCTATCAGTTTTGCACATCGAGAGACTGAAATCTTGCCCATTCTTCCTTGCAAAACAGCTCGAGCTCAGTGAGGTTGGATGGAGAGCGTTTGTGAACAGCAGTTTTCAGCTCTTTCCACAGATTCTCGAATTGGATTCAGGTCTGGACTTTGACTTGGCCATTCTAACACCTGGATACGTTTATCTGTGAACCATTCCTTTGTAGATTTTGCTGTATGTTTGGGATCATTGTCTTGTTGGAAGATAAATCTCGTCCCACTTTCAGGTCTTTTGCAGACTCCAACAGGTTTTCATCCAGAATGGTCCTGTATTTGGCTGCATCCATCTTCCCCTCAATTTTAACCATCTTCCCTGTCCCTGCTGAAGAAAAGCAGGCCCAAACCATAATGCTGCCACCACCATGTTTGACAGTGGGGATGGTGTGTTGAGGGTGATGAGCTGTGTTGCTTTTACGCCAAACATATCGTTTTGCATTGTGGCCAAAAAGTTCGATTTTGGTTTCATCGGACCAGAGCACCTTCTTCCACATGTTTGGTGTGTCTCCCAGGTGGCTTGTGGCAAACTTTAGACGAGACTTTTTATGGATATCTTTGAGAAATGGCTTTCTTCTTGCCACTCTTCCATAAAGGCCAGATTTGTGCAGTGTACGACTGATTGTTGTCCTATGGACAGACTCTCCCACCTCAGCTGTAGTTCTCTGCAGTTCATCCAGAGTGATCATGGGCCTCTTGGCTGCATCTCTGATCAGTCTTCTCCTTGTCTGAGCTGAAAGTTTAGAGGGACAGCCAGGTCTTGGTAGATTTGCAGTGGTCTGATACTCCTTCCATTTCAAAATGATCGCTTGCACAGTGCTCCTTGGGATGTTTAAAGCTTGGGAAATCATTTGGTATCCAAATCCGGCTTTAAACTTCTCCACAACAGTATTACGGACCTGCCTGGTGTGTTCCTTGGTCTTCATGATGCTCTCTGCGCTTTCAACAGAACCCTGAGACTATCACAGAGCAGGTGCATTTATACAGAGACTTGGTTACACACAGGTGGATTCTATTTATCACCATCAGTCATTTAGGACAACATTGGATTATTCAGAGATCCTCGCTGAACTTCTGGAGTGAGTTTGCTGCACTGAAAGTAAAGGGGCCGAATAATTTTGCACGCACCACTTTTCAGTTTTTTATTTGCTAAAAAAATTTAAAATCTCCAATAGATTTCGTTCCACTTCACAATTGTGTCCCACTTGTTGGTGATTCTTCACAAAAAATTTAAATTTTATATCTTTATGTTTGAAGCCTGAAATGTGGCAAAAGGTTGAAAAGTTCAAGGGGGCCGAATACTTTCGCAAGCCACTGTATGTAAACCATTTGCCATTGCCACACAGTCACAATCCTCCCTCCTTTAAACAAAACAGTGCCTTCCCTTACATCAGGGTTCCTAGAGAGCCCCCCTTAAATCAGTGTCCTCAGAGAGCCTCCCCTCACATCAGGGTCCGCACAGAGGCTCCCCCTTACATCAGAGTCTGCACATAGGTTCCCCTTACATTAGAGTCCGCACAGAGGTTCCCACTTACATCAGAGTCCGCACAGAGTTCCCCCTTAGGGGTCTGTCTGTATGCCTGGAGGGGTCTGTCTGTATGTGAGAAGTGATCTCAAAGCGAGTGTGAAAGAGGACCTGGGGGATGGAGAGTGTGATGAGTCTGAAGCATTATGGGTGGAACTGCATACAGATGTGCGTAGTTCAAAGTTAATCATTGGAGTTTGTTATAGACCACCCAATGTTAATGAGGAGGTGGATACTCAGCTCCTTGCACAAATAGAAAGGGCTGCAAGGACTGGGACAGTGATAATAATGGGGGATTTTAACTACCCAGAAATTGACTGGAATAATGGCACTGCTGGGACAGTTAAAAGGACAAAAATTTATAAACCTATTACAGGACAATTTTAGGGTCCAGTTTATTGAGGCCCCAACCAGGAATGATGCTCTGCTGGATCTGGTAATCTTAAACCATGCAGAGCATATTACTAATGTTCAGATAAAGGAGCATCTGGGTAGCAGTGACCATAACAGCTGTAAGCAAAAATCACATACAGGAAAGATAAAAACACTTAATTTCAAGAGGGCAAATTTTCCAAGGATGAGGGCTGCTCTCCAGAACTTAGACTGGGAGAGAATATTGGCAACAATGGGCACAGAAGAGAAATGGGGATTCTTCAAAAAGACTGTTTGTGAACTCACTGCAAAGTATATTCCCATGGGCAATAAATTTAAAAGGCTAAAAATAAAACCTATGTGGCTCACGGCCAAAGTTAAAAAAGCTATAAACTATAAGAAAAGAGCTTTTAAAAAATATAAAAATGAAGGATCACTAGTGTCATTTAAATGTTACAAAGAACATAACAGAATATGTAAAAAGGAAATCAAGGATGCAAAAATTCAAAAGGAAATCAAGGATGCAAAAATTCAAAACGAAAGACAGATTGCAAAAGATAGTAGGACGAACCCCAAAATATTCTTCAAATATATTAATAGTAAAAAGGTCAAGTCTGAGCATGTAGGCCCTTTACAAAATAATCTAGAGTGGGTAACTGGGGACAAAGAGCAGGCTAATTTATTAAATACTTTCTTCAGCTCTGTGTATACAAAGGAGCATGGGGGAGCTCATGTCCACAATGGGGGTGGTAGTGACACAGCCCCAAATCCACAATGGCTCAAAAGTGATATGGTCCAGAAATATTTAGACAGAATAAAGGTGGATAAAGCACCTGGACCTGATGGCATCCACCCACGGATCCTAAAAGAATTGAGCTCTGTAATTTCAAAGCCATTGTATCTAATTTTTAGGGACTCATTAATGACAGGAATAGTACCACTGGATTGGCGCAGGGCGAACGTGGTGCCTATATTTAAAAAGGGAACAAAGTCTTTACCAAGTAACTATAGACCTGTTAGTTTAACTTCTATAGTTGGGAAGATACTGGAGAGATTAATAAAAGACCACATAGACGAGTTCTTGCAGGAAAAAAATATTTTAAGCAACAGACAGCATGGATTCATGAAAGACAGAAGTTGTCAGACAAACCTCATTTCTTTTTATGAGGTGGTAAGTAAAACCTTGGACAGAGGCGTGGCTGTGGACGTGGTATACTTGGATTTTGCAAAAGCGTTCGATACAGTTCCCCACACACGGCTCATGTGTAAGGTAAGGTCTACAGGTTTGGAAATATCGGTTTGTAAATGGATAGAAAACTGGCTAAAAGACAGAATTCAGAGAGTCGTGGTTAATGATTCTTACTCTGAATGGTCTAAGGTTATCAGTGGTGTACCCCAAGGTTCAGTGCTGGGACCCTTACTTTTTAATATCTTTATAAATGATATTGGGTCTGGGAGCAAAAGTAACATTTCTGTCTTTGCAGATGACACCAAGCTATGCAGTGGATAACGTCCTTACAGGAGGTCTCAAATTTACAAGCCGACCTCAATGCTCTGTCTAATTGGGCGACTATGTGGCAGATGAGGTTTAATGTTGATAAATGTAAAGTTATGCACTTGGGGGCTAAGAATATGCATGCATCATACATGCTAGGGGGAGTACAACTGGGGGAATCTGTAGTGGAGAAGAATCTGGGGGTTTTGGTAGATCATAAGCTCAATAATAGCATGCAATGCCAAGCTGCGGTTTCCAAAGCGAGCAAAGTCTTTCTTGTATTAAGAGAGGTATGGACTCCAGAGAGAGAGATATCATTTTGCCCCTGTTCAAATCATTAGTAAGACCTCATCTGGAATATGCAGTTCAGTTTTGGGCACCAGTTCTCAAAAAGGATATTGGGGAACTGGAGAAAGTGCAGAGAAGGGCAACCAAACTGATAAGAGGCATGGAGGAGCTCAGCTATGAGGAAAGATTAGAGGAACTAAATGTATTCACCCTTGATAAGAGGAGATTAAGGGGGGATATGATCAACATGTATAAATATATAAGGGGTCCATATAGTGAACTTGGTGTTGAGTTATTCACTTTACGGTCAACGCAGAGGACAAGGGGCACTCTTTACGTCTAGAGGAAAAGAGATTTCATCTCCAAATACGGAAAGGTTTCTTCACAGTAAGAGCTGTGAAAATGTGGAATAGACTCCCTGCAGAGGTGGTTCTGGCCAGCTCAGTAGATTGCTTTAAGAAAGGCCTGGATACTTTCCTAAATGTACATAATATAACTGGGTACTGACATTTATAGGTAAAGTTGATCCAGGGAAAATCCGATTGCCTCTCGGGGGATCAGGAAGGAATTTTTTCCCCTGCTTTAGCAAATTGGAGCATGCTCTGCTGGGTTTTTTTTGCCTTCCTCTGGATCAACTGTGGGTATAGAATGGGGTATATGGGATTGTATGATGTATGTATATATATATATATGGGATTGTATGATGATATATATATATATATATATATATATATATATATATATGTATGTATGTGTATATATATATTTATATATATATATATATATATTTTTTTTTTTGTGGTTGAACTGGATGGACTTGTGTCTTTTTTCAACCTAACTATGTAACTATGTAACTTACATCAGAGTCCGCACAGAGGCCCCCCCTTACATCAGAGTCCGCACAGATGTCCCCCTTACATCAGAGTCCGCACAGATGTCCCCCTTACATCAGAGTCCGCACAGAGGTTCCCCTTACATCAGAGTCCGCACAGAGGTTCCCCTTACATCAGAGTTCTCCCCTTACATCAGAGTCCGCACAGAGGTTCCCCTTACATCAGAGTCCGCACAGAGGTTCCCCTTACATCAGAGTCCGCACAGAGGTTCCCCTTACATCAGAGTCCGCACAGAGGTTCCCCTTACATCAGAGTCCGCACAGAGGTTCCCCTTACATCAGAGTCCGCACAGAGGTTCCCCTTACATCAGAGTCTGCACAGAGGGGCCCAACGGATGGCTGAGTGACAGGTCAGAAGGGCCCTGCCCTCCTCCATCAGTAAAAACAATGCAAAACCAGTTTGTGATCTTATACAAAGCCTGTAGTCTCTTGTTATCTGTTAACTGTACCTTTGAAACTCACAATGTTCCTGTACTATGTGCTTCTATACATACACCCATTAATGTAAGCATTTAACAGTAAGGCCCCTTTCACACTGGGGCAGTGGGTGCATAGGCGGTAAAGCGCTGCTATTTTTATCAGCGCTTTACCCTCAAATTCGATACGCTATTCGGGCGCTAGCAGGTGCTTTACCCCCCCCCCCCACTAGCAGCCGAGAAAGGGTTAAATCCACCGCAAATTGCTGCTGCAGCAGCGTTATGCTGGCGGTATAGCTGCGCTGCCCTATTCATTGCAATGGGCAGGAGCGGTGGAGGAGCGGTATACACACTGCTCCTTCACCACTCCCAAGACCCCAATAGCAGGACTGGGTGGGGATGCGTGCGTTGTGGAGACTGGAGGGATGGATGGTGCTCGGCGTGGGTGGGGATGTGTGCGTTGTGGAGACTGGAGGGATGCATGGTGCTTGCTGTGAGTGGGGATGCGTGTGCTGTGGCGATTGGAGGGATGGAGTAGATGCTGGGTGCGGATGAAGATGATTGAGTTGCATTGTGAAAATGGATGAGGATGACTGTGGGTGGGGATGAGAGTTGCATAGTGAGGAGGCGGGCAGCGGGCTCTCCAAAATGTAACTCATTTGCACCCAGTCATCCATTTTTACAATGCAAATCAATTATAGGCAGCTAGTCAGCCTAAGACCCCTTTCACACTCGGCCGTTTTTCAGGCATTACAGTGCTAAAAATAGCGCCTTCCTAGCGCCTTAAAAAAGCTCCATTCACTCCAGTATGAAAGCCCGCTCCTCCAATGCTCCTCCCCATTGAAATCAATGGGGCAGCGCTGCGATACCATTGTCAAAACACCGGTGGCGTTTTGCAGGAGGATTTAACTAATTTCCGGCTGCTAGCGGGGGTTAAAACCGGACCGCTAGCGGCCGAATAGCGACACTAAAACGACGGTAAAGCGGCGCAAAAAATAGTGCAGCTTTACCGCTGACGGCACAGTGTGAATGGGGTCTTAGGGTGTCCCATCCAAGGAGATAAAGTCCCACTAAAATGTACAGGGAGCAAAGGGGGCACAGTCAGCAGCACACATTAAATATTTGTGACTTACCCCCTCCATGCTGCACTCTCCGACCTGTTGTTGGTGTCTGTGTCGACGAGCTGGCCACTCCTCCTGGCCCTGTCCTGCCCAATCACAGTCCCAGTTAATCCTGCAGCAAACATTAGGCTCTGGATAGGGCTGAGAAGCAGGGGGAGGACATGCTAGCAGATGTGCGATCACTTTTTCCCTTCTCCTCTCTTCAGCTGCCACGTGTCCCAGATGACTGTGCGTCGTATCACGGCGTGCGGCGCTGCATGCGCAGTGGGTTCCCTGCTGTGAAGCCACAGCCGGGTGCCCACAGTAAGAATTCCGGCGCCACAAGCGGAGCGGGGAACGAGGGGAGGCTTCGTTCCCCCGCATCGCTGGACTCTGGGACAGGTAAGTGTCCGATTGTTAAAAGTCAGCAGCTGCAGTATTTGTAGCTGCTGACTTTTAAAAAAATTTTTTAGGGGGCACGCCACTTTAAATTAATTTAGTGATCACATTGGCAGTGTATACTACTCATACAATTTACTGTACAAATAAATAAAAAAATGTATAATTTAGATCAGAATTAGTATAGCACAACTGTAGATATTCTGTATAATGTTCATCTTAAAAAAAATGATTACGTTTTTTTTTTTACAGATAACACTCAAGTTGTCTTGGAATTTGAAGAGATGGAGGATATAAACCTGTGTGGTAAGTGAAAAATACCCTTTTGTCGACAGCTGAAACTTATTCTTATTAGTTAAACTTTGCTATGTTACAATATGAAGATGTATTAAGTGGTACTAAAGTCCACTATCACGTGTTCTTTTTAGGGCCCCACCAGGTGGTCTAGTGGGCTAGTATGCAGGGGATATTTGCACAATATAGCATGTTTACCTGTCACACTGAATCCTCCAGAGCTGCATTGTAATTAATCTGGCCGGAGCCAGGGGCTTCCATCTTTGCCCAGTCTTGGCCGCAGCAATGTCACTCCCGAGCATGTGGTTTGTAGTCCCATCACAGCGACACAGATCGGGGCTGTAAATATACGTTTAGCCATGCATGCGCGGATCACTAAGCACATGATGGCTGACAGGTAGGAGGAAGGATTTAA
Organism: Lithobates sylvaticus; assembly: GCA_028564925.1. Taxonomy (NCBI): domain Eukaryota; kingdom Metazoa; phylum Chordata; class Amphibia; order Anura; family Ranidae; genus Lithobates; species Lithobates sylvaticus. The sequence goes on along the minus strand of CM053030.1, from coordinate 349,550,218 downwards.
CCACTTCAGCCCCGGACCATTTGGCAGCCAAAGGACCAGAGGTCTTTTTTCAATTTCGCACTGCACTACTTTAACTGGTAATTGCGCGGTCATGCAATTTTGTAACCAAACGAAATTTGCGTCCTTTTCTTCCCACAAATAGAGCTTTCTTTTGATGGTATTTGATTGCCTCTGTGATTTTTATTTTTTTGCGATATAAACGGAAAAAGAGCTAAATTTTTTAAAAAAAAAGAGATTTTCTACTTTTTGTTATAAAAAAAATCTAATAAACTCAATTTTAGTCAAACATTTGGGCCAAAATGTATTCAGCCACATGTCTTTAGTAAAAAAAAATGCCAATAAGCGTATATTTATTGGTTTGCGCAAAAGTTATAGCGTCTACAAACTAGAGTACATTTTCTGGAATTTACACCGCTTTTAATTTATGACTGCCTATTTCATTTCTTGAGGTGCTAAAATGGCAGAGAAGTACAAAACCCCCCCAAATGACCCCATTTTGGAAAGTAGACACCCCAAGCTATTTGCTGAGAGGCATGTTGAGCCCATTGAATATTTTTTTTTTTAGTCCCAAGTGATTGAATAAAGACAAAAATAAAAAAGATTTTTTTTTTTTTCAAAAAGTTGTCACTAAATGATATATTGCTCACACATGCCATAGTTATATGTGGAATTGCACCCCAAAATACATTTTGCTGCTTCTCCTGAGTATGGGGATACCACATGTGTGGGACTTTTTGGGAGCCTAGCCGCGTACGGGGCCCCGAAACCCAAGCACCGCCTTCAGGATTTCTAAGGGTGCAAATTTTTGATTTCACTCCTCACTACCTATCACCGTTTCGAAGGCCATAAAATGCCAAAATAGCACAAAACCCCCCCAAATGACCCCATTTTGGAAAGTAGACACCCCAAGCTATTTGTTGAGAGGCATGGTGAGTATTTTACAGCTCTCATTTGTTTTTGAAAATGAAGAAAGTAAAGAAAAAAACATTTTTTTTTTCTTTTTTTCAATTTTCAAAACTTTGTGACAAAAAGCGAGATCTGCAAAATACTCACCATACCTCTCAGCAAATAGCTTGGGGTGTCTACTTTCCAAAATGGGGTCATTTTGGGGGGTTTTATGCCATCTGGGCATTCCATGGCCTCCGAAACTGTGATTGGCAGTGAGAAGTGAAATAAAAAAATTACACCCTTAGAAAGCCTGAAGGCGGTGATTGGTTTTTGGGGTTCCGTACGCAGCTAGGCTCCCAAAAAGTCCCACACATGTGGTATCCCCGTACTCAGGAGAAGCAACAGAATGTATTTTGGGGTGTATTTCCACATATGCCCATGACATGTTTGAGCAATATATCATTTAGTGACAACTTTTTGTAAAAAAAATATATATATTTTTTTTTTTTTCATTATTCAATCTCTTGGGACAAAAAAAAAAAATATTTAATGGGCTCAACATTGCTCTCATCAAATAGCTTGGGGTGTCTACTTTCCAAAATGGGGTCATTTGGGGGGGGTTTGAACTGTCCTGGCATTTTATGCACAACATTTAGAAGCCTATGTCACACGTCACCCACTCTTCTAACCACTTGTAGACAAAGCCCTTTCTAACACTTTTTGTTTACATGAAAACATATTTTTTTTTTTGCAAGAAAATTACGTTGAACCCCCAAACACTATATATAATGTTAAAGCAAAGGCCCTACAGATTAAAATGGTGGGTGTTGCATTTTTTTTTTCCACACAGTATTTGCGCAGCGATTTTTCAAACGCATTTTTTGTGGAAAAAATACACTTTTTTTTATTTTAATGCACTAAAACACACTATATATTGCTCAAATTTTTGATGAAATAAAAAATATGATCTTAGGCCGAGTACATGGATACCAAACACGACATGCTTTAAAATTGCGCACAAACACGCAGTGGCGACAAACTACATACATTTTTAAAAGCCTTTAAAAGCCTTTACATGATACCACATTAGATTCACGGAGGAGGTCTACTGCTAAAATTACTGCCCTCGATCTGACCTTCGCGGTGATACCTCACATGCATGGTGCAATTGCTGTTTACATATGACGCCAGACCAACGCTTGTGTACGCCTTTGCGCAAGAGAAGGGGGGGCAGGGGTGCTTTTTTTTTTTTTTTTTGTTTTTTTTTTTATTTATTTAGCTTTTTTTTTTTATTTTTAAACTGTTCCTTCCATTTTTTTTCTTTGTTATGATTTTTATTGTTATCTCAGGGAATGTAAATATCCCCTATGATAGCAATAGGCAGTGACAGGTACTCTTTTTTTTGAAAAAATTGGGGTCTATTAGACCCTAGATCTTTCCTCTGCCCTCAAAGCATCTGACCACACCAAGATTGGTGTGATAAAATGCTTTCCCAATTTCCCAATGGCGCGGTTTATATCCGGGAGGGGGGACATTCCCTCCCACTGCTTGTAAAAGCAGTCTAGAGGCTAATTACCCGCTAGAATTGCTTTTACATGAAAGCCGATCACTGGCTGAAAAGAATGATACCAAGATGATACCTAAACCTGCAGGCATCATTCTGGTATAACCATTCAAAGTCCAGCAACATACTGGACATATATTGTAATCTTTTTTTTTTTCATGCAGCCTCTTGGCTGAACGAAAAAAAGAGATTGATTGGTGGGTATGCCCACCATTAGAATACCTCCCTTCATCCACCCACTTCTAATGATGGGCATACATGCACCATTTATATATGCCGATGCATGGGGGCATCCTCCCGCAAAAGTTATGCCGTGTACACACGGTCGGAATTTCGACCGTATGTACGTGGCATTAGGAGCCAATCGCTCCTCCCCCCCCCTGCTGCCCCCATGCTTCGGCATATATGCTCTTTTTTTTAAACTGTGGTGGTGAAATCACCTCCTACAGCGTTGGAGTCGCGGCTTTATGTATCGTGGGAGCAAACGCTGTTGCTGTCAAGATAAATAAATCCGCGTTGCAACTGAATGGCGCACCTGAAAACAAAAAAAAATGCTTAACACTAAAACACAGTAAACAAAATTACATACCTGAAAAGCAAGCATGATAAAACATGATAAAACATAATAAAACATTGCAGAATAGAATGGAGTAAAAAAAGAGCAACAATAGAGAGAGAATAGAGTGAGAGAGAGAACAATAAAACGACAACTATTTTTTTTTTTTTTTTTTATTTTTTTGAGATTCACAGGTAAAAAAGCTCCTGACTGAAGCGACTGAATCAAAACGCTACCACAAAAAAAATGTTAGCGATCGCAGGGATCAGGCCTGACTCTGCGAACGCTGCAGTTATGTGTGCTTAGTGTTTTGTAAGTGACAGTGATCGATCGATACTGCACTTGGGTGGGCTGGGCTGGGCGGAGGGGGAAAAAACGCAGGTGCTAGCAGGTATCTGGGCTGATCCCGCTAACAATGCGTTTTTTTTTTTTTTTTTTTGGAACCCTAAACTGCTGGGACGCTAGTATAGATCTGATCAGATCAGATATTGATCTGTTCAGATACTGTACCACTAAGGGAGGTGTATGCTTTGCGCGTGGGTGTTTGCGGTACTGGCACTAACCTGGGGCGACGCAGACCTTATTTGACCCTAAAACCTAATTTATATCACCCGCCGGGCGATCAGGGGGTTAAACCGTTATTGGGTAATAAATGGCGGGTGCCCTGACAGTATAAAAAATAAAGCTAACTAACCAGCGTCACCCGTAACAGTAATACAAAAAAAAAACTGGTTACCTAGCGACACTAATGCAGCGATCAGAAAAACGATCGCTTAGTGACACTGGCAAAAGGGGGTGAAAGGGTTAACTAGGGGCAATCAGGGGGTTAAAACCTTTATTAGGTAATATATGGGGGTACCTGACGCTATATAAAAAACCTGACGGGGAACCTAAATAACGAAATAACTAACTGGCTAACCAGCGTCACCAGTGACAGTTATACAGTGATCACTGGTGAAAGGGTTAACTCTAGGGGCAATCAGGGGGTTAAAACCTTTATTTAGGTTGTAATATGGGGGTACCTGACCTATAAACCTATTTATGAACCTATATAAACATGGCGGTTACCTAAAAAAAAAAAAAAATGGTTACCTAGCGACACTAATGCAGCGATCAGAAAAAAAACGATCGCTTAGTGACACTGGCAAAAGGGGGTGAAAGGGTTAACTAGGGGCAATCAGGGGGTTAAAACCTTTATTAGGTAATATATGGGGGTACCTGACGCTATATAAAAACCTGACGGGGAACCTAAATAACGAAATAACTAACTGGCTAACCAGCGTCACCAGTGACAGTTATACAGTGATCACTGGTGAAAGGGTTAACTCTAGGGGCAATCAAGGGGTTAAAACCTTTATTTAGGTTGTAATATGGGGGTACCTGACCTATAAACCTATTTATGAACCTATATAAACATGGCGGTTACCTACAAAAAAAAAATGGTTACCTAGCGACAGCAGCGACACTAATGCAGCGATCAGAAAAACGATCGCTTAGTGACACTGGCAAAAGGGGGTGAAAGGGTTAACTAGGGGCAATCAGGGGGTTAAAACCTTTATTAGGTAATATATGGGGGTACCTGACGCTATATAAAAACCTGACGGGGAACCTAAATAACGAAATAACTAACTGGCTAACCAGCGTCACCAGTGACAGTTATACAGTGATCACTGGTGAAAGGGTTAACTCTAGGGGCAATCAAGGGGTTAAAACCTTTATTTAGGTTGTAATATGGGGGTACCTGACCTATAAACCTATTTATGAACCTATATAAACATGGCGGTTACCTAAAAAAAAAAAAATGGTTACCTAGCGACAGCAGTGACACTAATACAGCGATCAGAAAAAACGATCGCTTAGTGACACTGGCAAAAGGGGGTGAAAGGGTTACCTGGGGGGCAATCAAGGGGTTAAACCTTTATTAGGGGGGGGGGTAGGGGGGCTACCTTGGACCTAAAACTAACTGCACTGACAGTTATTACAGTCACACTGACACTAAATGCAGTGATCAGTAAAAAAATGATCACTGCAATTAGTGACACTGTGACTGGGGGGGGAGGGGGTGATCTGGGGGGTGATCTGGGGGTGACAGGGGGGTGTTTTGTGTGCCTATGTGTACTGGTGTCAGTGTACTGTTGGTGCACTAACCTTTAGACGTTCACAGCTCGGCGTTCCGGTCACATAGACCGGCGCACCGAGCGTGACATCACTTCCTCTGCCTGTGTTTTGATTGACACAGACAGAGGAAGCATCTGATTCGCCAGGAGCGATCGCGAGGGGGTGGCCAGAAACCACTGGCCGTCCCCTCATCCCGGATCGCTCCTGAAGCGATCCCGACCGTCCCCGCCGGCCGGGGGGGGTCCGATCGGACCCCCCACCCGCCGGAAGAATGGCACGTACAGGTACGTGGTTCTGCCTGTACGTGCCATTCTGCCGACGTATATATACAGGGGGCGGTCGGCAAGTGGTTAAGTTTACGGGACAGACAATCGATCCAAGAGTCAATACAGAATTCCATTGTTGGCGAAATGAGACGGGCCAATGATAATATGGAGCGTCTTACCACTGCAGATTTGCAGCACAATATTCAAAGAGATGCTAGAAGAGCATAAAAAAATTTCCCTTGCTCTTCTACATCTTGTTAGGCATATGACGCTACCAAGCCAACAACTGCCCCCCATGGATGATTTCAACTATGGGAGGGATTCCTCGAACATTTAAATGAAAAAAAAAAATGGTTTGTTAAATAATTAGTTAAATAAAAAGTTAAATAATGTTCTTAGTCTGTAACTTCTTTCTTTTTTGGGCTTGGTTTGAAAAAAATGTAGGGGAGAATATAGGCGACCAGTAAAATGACATATACTTGTTTTTGTTCTTGTTTGTTTAAAATTTAATATAACTTTCATTAAAATATTTTTTATCAGAAATCAAGTGTGTGGTTTTTGTATATTTTTTATTCAACTTTAGAAAGTGTGACGAAAGGGAACAGTAGAACAATCTAAATTAACCACTTTCAGACCGGACCAATTTGCAGCCAAAAGGACCAGGCCCCTTTTTGCGATTCGGCACTGCGTCGCTTTAACTGACAATTGCGCGGTCGTGCGACGTGGCTCCCAAACAAAATTGACGTCCTTTTTTTCCCACAAATAGAGCTTTCTTTTGGTGGTATTTGATCGCCCCTGCGGTTTTTATTTTTTGCGCTATAAACAAAAATAGAGCGACAATTTTGAAAAAAATGCATTATTTTTTATTTTTTGCTATAATAAATATCCCCAAAAAATATATAAAAATTTTTTTTTTAAAAAAAATCTCAGTTTAGGCCGATACGTATTCTTCTACATATTTTTGGTAAAAAAAAAATCGCAATAAGCGATTATTGATCGGTTTGCGCAGAAGTTATAGCGTTTACAAGATAGGGTATAGTTTTATAGCATTTTTATTAATAATTTTTTTTTATTATTAATGGCGGAGATCTGCGATTTTTTTTTGTGACTGCGACATTATGGCGGACACATCGGACATTTTTGACACATTTTTGGGACCATTGTCATTTATACAGCAATTAATGCATTTAAATGCATTGATTTCTGTATAAATGACACTGGCAGTTTAGGGGTTAACCACAAGGGGGCAGTGAAAGAGTTAAGTATGCCTAGGGGTGTGTTTTTTACTGTGGGGGGGCGTGGCTGTCAGCTAGTGAATGCTGATCTCTGCTCCAATCACAGGGAGCAGAGATCGGCGTCACTAGTTGCTAGGCAGAACGGGGAGATGCTGTTTATCTCGGCATCTCCCCGTTCAGCCGCTCCGTGAGACGATCGCGGGAGTCCCCGCGGCGATCGAGTCCGCGGGGACCGCAGCCGGACTCACGGGGGTCCCGACCGGCGCGGGAGCGCGCCGCTCCCGGCGCGCTCCCGATGGCACGGACAGGCTAAAGGAGGGACTTATATATACGCCCTCCTGCCTGTACGTGCCATTCTGTCGACGTATATCGTCGTGCGCCGGTCGGCAAGTGGTTAAATCAACATTAGGTTTCAATAGCCTAATGCCGCGAGAGGACTTTTCGACAGCAAAGGTCCGACGGAACGAATCCGTCAGACAACTCGATCGTGTGTGGGCTCCATTGGACTTTTGCTGTCGAAAAATCTGACAGACTTTGGAAATAGAACATGTCTTAAATTTTCACGCCAGAACTCCGCCGGACCCAGTTCCGCTCGTCTGTGTGCTAGTCCGACGGACAAACAACGATGCTAGGGCAGCTATTGGCTACTTGCTACAAACTTTCTTATTCTAGTCCGGTCGTACGTCATCACGCTCAAATCCATCAAAATTGTGTGTGGCCAGGTCCGTTCATTCGAAAAGTTTGTCGGAACTCCGTCGAAAAGAACGTCGAATCTAGTCCGTTGAAAAGTCAGCTCGTGTGTACGCGGCATTAGCCTTCATAACAGCAGTACTTTTTAGAGCTTCATTTTTTGAAAAAAATTGCACATAGGAGGCAATAACCACTTGCTCTGGTAAGCACACATCTTTTTTTATTTATCCATCAAAGGTGTTTGGAGAAGAGGATCAAGTTCAAGTCATTTTGTGTCTTTTTTCCTTCGTTTCCACACTATTTCATTATATTGGGACACTGATATTATTTGAATTTTGTATATGCACCTTGGACTCCTGTGTTTATTCCCACAGAGGGAGTAATCAAAATTTTTTCAGTTTGTATATGCCACCTGATTTTTGTGCTTATCTTCACACAGGGAGTAATCCTGCTATGTATTCATTTATGTGATTCTAGTCACTCTGTTCGGGCACTATTTATTTGTTTCACGCTCATGCACGTTTAGCGCTACATTTTTATTCACATTTGCTTATAGAATTTTTGTCACATTTATATGTAGCTGCTTTGGTTACACCAGTTACTTTGTTTAATACCTGAGTTTGGCGCGATAATTTTCCCCCATTCCAATAACCAGGTACCAATGGACAGCAATTTAATACATACTTAAAAACAGTGTAACAGAGAGTTGTGTAGGAGGTTAAAAACTGGGTGATTACAGTATGGTATTAGGGTGACTTTGTTGGAAACAGTCAGATGTCACAGGTGTACATGAGGACAATGGGCAGAATCATCTCTGTCCTGCTGCAGTCTTCACAAATAGCAGGATAGCTTTTATGACTCCAAATACTGGTAACTCTGTCAAAAAAATAATAAATGATTACATGTTAGCATATAAGAGAATTGTTTATTAAAGGGGTTTTAAACCCTCAATGTTTTTTACCTTGTTGGATTGTATGCATTAAAGCGGAAGTAAACCCATCGATTTAACAGTCTAAAAAAGGCTGTGCTCTCAACCAAACAGTCAAACCCTCCAATGGCTGGTGTCATAACGGATCACATGTGCAGCACTGTGGCAGTTGAAGATTAAACAGAGGCAAAGATGGCAGCTTCCTTGTCTGAAACCGATAGGGGGGTTTACTTCCACTTTAAGGTGAAAAACCTCCTGTAATGCAGCAGCCCCCCCAGTGCCCCCATTTTACTTACCTGAACCCGGTCTTTCCAGCGACGGGGACGAGCACACCAGCTCCAGCCTGTGTTGCGATTCCTGATTGTGTAGATTGATAGCAGTGTAGCCATTGGCTTCCGCTGCTGTCAATCAAATCATGTAAGTCCATGCATCTCATACTAGCACACTATGAGATACTTACCTGAAGAAAAGAAGACTCCTGCGGTGCGCTGTCGCCACTGCAGGGGTTTGCATCTTCCCCCGGTCTTCCTTCCAGGTCCAGGGACTACGGGCATCTGATTGGACCAGCTGGCGATGATTTCACTTCTGTGCATGCGCCTTCAAATCACTGTTTGTGGCTCTGCTCTGGTGGAACGGCACAGGTATGCCCTTCATTGACAACGCATGCACTGGTGACGTCACAGGCTGCATCTAAAGTAAATATCTCGTAAACAGTGCACGTTTAGGAGCTATTTACTGTACCTATACGTAATCCTTACTATAGCTAAAAGTCATACATGGGAGTTAAAGTACTCACACTTTTACAAAAATAGATCTGTAGTTTATACTTACCTAGGTGGATGCAGCAGCTGTGCCTATACTACTTGTCTCCCCCACCCTTCCTAGTACAAGAAATGAGCAAGTATTGTTTGCTTTTCACACAGTTCTTAATTCAACACCATAAAGCTGTTGATTTACATATATTAACATTTTAGTAGTAGGATTTTTTTTATTTATTTTTACTTACATAAACAATGATGAGACTCAACTTGAAAAGGATAGAAACGTTACACTAATCAGTCATCCCAGTTTCTCGGGTCTGAAAATAATTAAAATATAGGTTAAAACATATTGTGCATATCAATAAAACATAAGTGAAATGCTCAAAAAAATAAAATATTTACCCTGAAATAGTTCTGAATAAGATTCTGACGAATCCAATTTCCTTGGTCTGAGGAATCCTCAGAGGCAGCCGGGAGTGCCGGTATTTCTGGTGGCAGATCATTATTGATGTGCAAGTCTACATTACTTGCAAGAGCAATATTATGTAGAATTGCACATACAATAATCATATCTGATACCAGTTCCGGAGAGTGCTGCAAAAACCCGCCAGTTTTTGATAGGCATCGGAATGTGGATTTCCACATTCCGAAAGTCCTCTCAATCACTGAACGGGTGCGGATATGTGCACTATTATATCTAACCTCAGCCGCGGTCTGAGGATTTGACAGAGGCGTCAGCAACCATGACCTACAGCCATATCCTGCATCTCCTATAAAATAAACATAAAAATTTATTAATAAATTAACTTATTTTAAAATATACTAATACTTTTTTTAATAAATCATATATTTAGAAAAATGATAATCAAATTGATTTTATTTTTAATGCTTCTGTCTGTTATTTTTCTTTACTTCCATGACTAGTGCTCTATTTGCCCATCAAACACCATTGGATAATAATAATGATAAACAGTCAAAAGATTTAAAGTGTTTCTAAAGTTGTGTGTAACAGCCCCTGCCCATACTTGCCTGATACCTGTTGTGATCCAGCGATGTGCATGAGAGCCTCACCTATCTGGCAACTCCAACTCTTCCTTGAGTTGGAGTTGCCAGATAGGTGAGGCTCTCATGCACATCGCTGGATCACAACAGGTATCAGGCAAGAGCCGTTGGTCAATCACAACCTGTGAGCCAATGTTGAGAGAGAGGGGGTAGAGCTCAGCCACAGCTTTGTGTGTGCATGGACAGACAGAGCAGCGGCTCAAAAGGGAGCATGCCTGGTTGCCTTACTATGAAGCTTTTTATTGTGGTGGCACTTGGCAAAAGGGAGGGGCCAGGAGCGCCAGTGAGGGACCCAAGAAGAGGAGGATTGTAAGTACTGCCCCCCCCACCCCGCTCAGAATGCTCTGATCAGTGCTATCCACAATTGGCTGAGAGTTCTATTTTGTAATCGGTTTGGCTGCTGGTTCTCCAGCGTGATTGTCAGACAGAAGTCGGCCAAACGGCTGTCCTCTGTCAGACAGGGTGATATAAACAAGGGCCGATTATTTTTTAACTGCCAGATGTCTCACAACATTCGGCCCATGTGTACGGTGCTTAAAGAGGAGGTCCAGCACCCCGACGAAAAATTTTAATTCAGCAGCTCCAAATCCTGCAGCAGCTGACATTTAATATATGGAGTCTTACCTGTTCAAGGAGCCTGCGATGTCAGCACAGCAGCTGATGTTTGGATCGGCTGTCAGGTGCAGCCACGTCCATTCCTGGTAAGGGAACACAGCAGTGGAGCCTTTCGGCTTCACAGCCGGTTCCCTACTGCACATGCGCAAAGTGCGCTGCGCTTTCTTATTGGTACGGTGGCGGAGGTAGGAGGAGGGGGACGAAATTTCAGGAGACTGCACAGTGGCACGGTCTACTTGAAGTTGGTAATGTTACCTTTAAAAAACAAGGAAGGAGACGGATAAGCAGAAGTTCAACATTTGATTGTGGAATATAAGCAATTGGAGGCTGCGCTAGCAAATGTGACTCACCACTGTGAGTATAGGTAAACCATACACAAAAACAAAATAGGAAAAATTGAATTAGCAAATGTGACTCACCACTGTGAGTGTATGTGAAACAAATAGAAACATATATATTGATATAACAATCAAATTGTGCAACAATGGCTACAAAATTGGAATAGTGTCAAAAGTGACTTATTGTATTGATCAAAAATTAAATCATGGGTGATGGACAGAACTAATTAGACTATTAAAATGATTGAAGTCATAAATTGCAGGTGGTCATTTGGACGATGGTCCCCTTTTGAAACCCCACTCACCAAAACGAAATGACCCACGGCTTTGCAGTCCTAGGGTCTTAAAAGTATTTTCAGGACGGTGAAGTGGATGATGCAAAAGATCCTATTGAAACTCGAGGTGGATCAGCAGGGACTCCAGATAAATATCAAAGCCGTGGAAAGGAAAGAAATAAAACAACATGTGTAGTATCGCCGAGATAGACCTGTGGAACACTGTACAATAGTAACTCACTATTGAGCAGACAGGGATCAGCGAGTTCCGGGTGCGCGCTTGGCGTGCGCTCCAAAGCAGAACAGGAAGCAGCGTCACTGGCTTACTGACCGGAAATTGCGTCGACGCGTTTCGCCCCTCCTCCAGGGCGTCATCAAGGACATCACTTCCGGCCAGAATTAGAGAGCTTAAATACCCTGGGCGGCTGACGCCTCCAAGTTAAACAGCCAATCAAAGATGGACTGAATTAAACATTGCTTCCGGATTACATCATTTCCTCTAGTCAGTTGCTCATTGAAAACTTTATTAGCAAATGAACAACATGACGGAACATGATAAGCAAAATACAAAGTATAACAGAATAAAATATTTTTGTATATAAACAGTAATTTCAGATACCATTAATAAAAGACAATTGATAAGGAAATGGTAGATGTAGACCAATAAAATGAACTTAAAATAAGTGTGGTAGAAATAAAAATAAAAATAAATAAAAAAAAATTAAAATAAATATAAAAATAAATAAAAAAATAAAAATAAAAATAATATGAAAAGAAAATAAAAATAAAAATAAAAATAAATATAAAATAAAATAAAAAAATATAAAAAAATAAAAATTAAAAATAAATAAAAATATAAAAAAATAAATAAAAATGTGGAAAAATGTGTGTGAAAATGAGATCAAAATTAATATAAAAATTGATAGTTTACCAATTAGACAAAAAACAGTTCAAATCTAGATCCATATTGAGGCCATGCGGATAGAGAGTACCTAATCTATGGATCCATTGGGTTTCATTCCTGGATATCGCCTGTTTAAGATTAGAGCCCCTCCAATGGGGTTCTACCCTATCTATACCACAAAACCTCAAACCTCTAGGGTCACGGTTGTGGAAAAGTCTGAAATGGTTGGATAGACTATGTTGTTTGAAACCCTTTTTAATTCTATTTACGCGTTCCCTCAGTCGGATGCCTAATTTACGAGTGGTCCTACCCACGTACTGAAGGCCACACGGACAAGCCAGAAGGTAAGTAACATGGGTGGTCGCACAAGTGATAAATTTTTTGATTTGGTAAGTTTTGCCTTGGGTCTGAGATGTAAATTGTGTGTTTTTTCTTATCCTATGTTTCGAGGTACGGCAAACCACGCATCTACCACAGCTGAAAAAGCCAGTTTGATCTAAAAAAGTATGTTGCTTCTTAGGGGGATTGACGACATTATGTGCTAGCTGAAGTCGTAACGTGGGTGGTTTGGTGTAGATGAATTGGGGCACCCGAGGGAGAATTTTTACAAGTCCCCGATCTTTGAGTAATAGTGGCCAATGGTTCTTCACAATTTTCTCAAACTGTTTGTACTGTCTGGTAAAACCAGTCATGAAGGCAGTACCGTATTCTTTCTTAGAAGTCTTAGTGCCACTCAAAAGAGACTCTCTGCTTATATTTCGAATGTTATCTCTAATATTAAGCAATTTGTTGTGGTTATAACCTTTCTCTTTAAACCTATTGCAGATGATGTCACTTTGGATTTCATAATCCTCAATGTTTTTGCAGTTTCTGCGTATTCTTAATAATTGGCTTTTAGGTACGCCTCTTAGCCATCTAGGGTGGTGGCAACTGCTTAAGGGTATATACCCATTTCGGTCGACTTCCTTAAAGAAAGTCCGGGTAGAAAGTCTTCCGTGGTCTTTGAAGATAACTAGATCTAAAAAATTGACCGATTCCAGATCAGAAACTTCTGTGAAAAAAATTCCGTATGGATTGGCACCTAGCTTTTGTAAAAAATTAAGAAAACTGTCTTTGGATCCTGCCCATATGATAAAAATGTCGTCAATATAAGTATAAAAGGGGTATAGGGTTATTTTGCCTATGAAATCACTACCTCTTTAAAAATGGTTGCAAAAAAATGGTTAAAAAAGAATTTGACTTCCTCAAGATCGACAGTCCAACCATCCCTACGTTCTATATCATTCCAAAGCTACATAAGTCTCTCAGCAATCCACCAGGGAGACCTATAGTTTCTGCTATCAATGGACCCCTGAAAAAGTTGGGAAATATGTGGACTCTTTAATTAAAGAAATGGTATATATGCTCCCCTCATATGTAAAAGACACAGGAGACGTTCTCCGGAAACTAGTTCATTTCTGCTTCCCGGAGGGCTGCCTCCTGGTTGCTATTGACGTTGAAAGTCTGTATACGTCTATACCCCACATATGGGGGTTAGCAGCGGTGGTGCACTTCCTTGAATTGAATTACACGTCTATGGGAGCACATAACGAGTTTATAGTCAAACTCTTGGAGTTCATGCTCAACAATAACTGCTTTCAGTTCCTTGGAAGACACTACCAGCAGCAAAGGGGTACATGCATGGGTGCCCCATGGGCACCATCATATGCAAGCCTTCATTTGGGACTTTGGGAACATGACCTGATATACAGATCCTCTATGTACCTCAGCCACTGTCTCTTGTATTGTAATACATATGATGTATTGATGGTCTGGCGGGGGACCACAGAGGAACTTTTGGAGTTTATGTCGGAACTCAACAACAACGATAGGAATATTAGGCTGACCTTTACTTACCATGCCACTACTCTTTCGTTTCTGGACCTTCAGTTAACAATTAATGATCAAAAAATGGTCACTAGGACATTCAGAAAGGCGACAGCAGCCAATACCCTCCTCCAGGCTCAAAGCCATCATCCGAGGTCCCTGATCAACGGTATACCGATTGGTCAATTCCTTAGGATTAAAAAGGAACTGTTCACAAAATGATCATTTCCTTGAGGAAGCAAATGACCTATATACTAGATTCAAAGAAAGAGGCTACTCCCACCGATCACTTAGGAGAGCCAAATCTCGGGCACTAAAATGCAGTCGAACCTCTCTGCTGGACAGTAGTAAAAAACCTTCCCAGGGTACCTCTGAGAGCCACCCTAGAATTATCACCAGGTTTGGCTCTCAGTGGTCCCAGGTAAAAGAAATCTTGGAAGAACACTGGCACGTCCTAAAATCCACTCCTTTGGTTTCGGACATAGTAGGACCTAGACCCCTAATCACGGCCAAAAGAGCACGCAATCTAAACGATATCTTGGTTCAATCAGAATATAGGAGAACAAAAACTACCAAAAACTGGCTTTCAGATTCTAAACCAGTAGTAGGTATGTTCCCGTGTGGCCACTGTAATATCTGTAGCTACGTACATAAAACAAACACTTTTGCCAACCCTAGAGGCGGCAGTGATTTCAAGATAAGAAGTTTTATTAATTGCTCTTCCACCCGGGTAGTTTACGCTTTGACATGTCCCTGCAATAAAATATATGTAGGCAAGACAAAGCGTGAACTTCGAATTAGAATAAGTGAGCACATTAGCAGCATAAAGAAGAAAGATGATGATCGACCAATCCCGTTACACTTTGCTCAATTTCACAACAGTAACCCAAAGGGACTGACAGTCAAGGGTATCTACGCACTTAACCTACCATCTAGGAGGGGCGATTTCGATAACATTCTACTACAGAAAGAAAAAAATGTGGACATACTATTTGCACTCTATGGTCCCGCTTGGCCTGAACACAGAATGCACAATGCAACCATTTTTAAAGAGGTAGTGATTTCATAGGCAAAATAACCCTATACCCCTTTTATACCCCCCCTATCCAAGTATGGAATATATACCCAATAGGTGGAGAGATTTCTCCTCCCCTCCTTTTTGAGCACTGATATACTTTCTATTTATTTTATTTTTACTACCTGCTTTCAGTGTTGAAGGGGACCCCACTCGATATGGGTGGTACATCTGAGGATGATCAAAACACATGGGTACATGCATGCATCCGTCCATTCACCATACCATGGACACGCAGTGAGGTTTAATATAAATCTGGGTCAAATAAATATGTACAATATATATATATTTAAAAAAAATGCCCTCTCCCTAAAAATGTAAAAATGTGTGTTTTTTTCAAATATATATATGAAAAAATGCTTTAAATAAAATGTTTAAAATAAGCATAGAGAAATACTTAGGTTGAGTTCAGTTTCTACAAGAGGAGCCTACTTCTATGATAACATGTGTATAAGATCAGGGTAGTCCCTATAAATAAATAAAATAGGTGTACACACCACGGAAAAAACACACTTTAATGAACAAGCTCCCTTTTGACCAGATACGTACCATAATCATTTCTCCCAGTTCGTTTAAATATATACTTTGAAAATAAGCCATAAGATGCACCTGATAGTGTTGCTGAATTGTCATCAGAATGAATGAGTACACGGCTGCTATCTTGTGGATGAATGGCGGTACAACACCTGATTGTATTATTTTAATGATACGGCCACTACAATATAAACTGGAACTGTGTAGCTCCTCCTAGCTCTGAAGAAGTTAGCAGTGATTGGCTACCGAAACGCGTCAGCAGTGGTGACGTCAGCGCGTCATCTTGGGGGTAATAGCCCACCCACAGTACACACGTGACCTACAGCTCTATCCATGCAGCCTACGAAGCGGGCAATGGAGCGGCACCAGCGGGAACTTTTAAAATAGCAGCGGTCAGCGGCACACAGCAAGAAAAGTGGCGCTGTACAAGTAAATCATAACTTTCTAAGTGAATTTCACCAGGACGTTTGGGACAGGGGATCTAACAGCAGGAGGGGGTAAGCAGCCTGGAGAGGCTGATACACATATATGCCAAAGTACAGCTTGCATTAGGCTATGACTGACTACCTATGTGACTTTGCATTCCCCCTGCTGAGCTTTGCCTTTTCCCATTCTATGCTGCCACCTTGCTCCTACTTGTGAATCAAGCTATATGCCTGTCATCTGCTTTATTGTGCTTTGCTGCCCTGTTTAAAACCGCAAAATAAATAAATAAAAAGTAAAGGGGCGTGACCGGACGTGCGAGATGCGAGACGTGTGTGTGATGAGCTGAGTGAGATCAGCTGTGTGCTCTCCCGTCCTCTGCCCTCTAAAACCTACACCCGATATGCAGTACTGACTACTGCTACTAAGGCATATTCTTCCCTGAGATACTGCGCGGAGCCTGGGTATTGCAGAGGCCTCTGTGGGGTCCGTGGAGCGCGGAGAGTGTGCCGTTTGAGTCCCCTGAATGAGGCAAGGAAGGATAGCCTACATAGAGTTATCATCAGCCTAAGCAGACCTATTGCAGGGTCGACAGGCGGGACTAACTAGCGGAGCCGAACTGTGCCGGGAATCCTCGAGTGTGACGTCACACGCTGGATGCGTGCATCTCCGAGGAACGGCGCGAGGAGTGGGGGAGGTAGACCCGGAGCTCCAAACGGTACAGGCTGAGTGGGGATAACCCCTTACAGGAGGCATACGATCACTGGAAGGCCGGCCTGCAATCATTGGGATCTTCTCAGTACCAGCTAAACCCCAGTTGACCCCAGCACGGACTGAAACTAGAAGGTTTAACCTGGTCGCGTGAGTACCATATAAAAAACAAAGAGACAGTATTTATTATAAGAACTTGAATATAACGAATCCTGTACTAACTACACTGAATGTTGCCCTGTGACTAAGTTTAGTTGAAGGGTTAAGTGGAGACTGATATCTCCTGTCTCTGCTTTTGTTTCCCCCCCTCACCCGGTCTACCCAGATGGAGGAGTAGAGGTAACGGCAAGCTCAAACAAATCTGCCAACAGCTTAGCGGGCAATACCCCTACACCCTTATAACTATTATACCATCTCTCCGGGCATCCCTCTTTTCCTGTTTTTTTTTTTTTCTTTTCTTTTTTTCACTTCCCGGATACTTGCCCCTGGCCAATTGGTGAAACTAAGCTATGCAGCACTTAAGATCATCTAAAGAGAAAAACCCCCAAGCGACAGCAACCACAGCAGCTGCTAAACTGGAGCAGTACGCACATAACCCGGTTCAGACACCATCAAAAAAGAATATACAGATCAAAGCACAACAAGGGGGTCCGACAGACAGAAAAAGCCAAGGCCAGGGCCATGCAAGCAGCACAACCTTACCAGCAGCATCAGCACTGGTTAAATTACCGGGCAATAAAGATAATGGAAGTAATTTAAATGATACAGGAACAGCAGAGCTCCGCCAACCTACAGAAACAGAACCTACACTGAAAGATATCCTTTTGGCTGTTAACACATGCAATAATTCAGTTAAGGAGCTGAGTGATCAAATGAAAGGTGTGAAGGAGGACCTGGTATTGGTCAGGCCAGAACTGGCAAAAACAGCTCAGAGAACAACTGCCTTAGAGCAGCGAATAAGTCAGGTAGAAGACGAGATATCCCCTTTAACAATGGAAATAAAAAAGTATGAAAGAACAGTTAACCCGCCACGAAGCAAAATTTGAGGACTTGGAAAATAGACTGCACAGGGATAACGTGAGGGTGGTGGGATTACCAGAAAGGAGTGAAGGTCCAGACCCTATACAGTTTCTGAAAAAATGGCTAGTCGACCTCTTTGGAAGAGAATCCTTCTCGACAACGTTCTCTATTGTAAGAGCGCACAGAGTCCCCTTCAGAGCTCCCCCAGATGGGGGCTTTCCCAGACCCATATTGATGAAACTTTTAAATTATAAAGATAAAGTCTCTCTACTAAGAAAAACAAGAGAAGCAGGCACCATTCTCCTTAACGGGACTAAGATCTCATTTTATTCGGATTTTTCGCCTGAACTGCAGAGACAAAGGGCTGGTTTTGTGCAGGTTAAACGCACCCTACAAAGGCACAAGTTGACATATGCTTTACTTTATCCCGCAAGGTTGCGGGTGACAGCATGGGGGAGATCCCAGATTTTCTACTTTTCAGAAGCAGTTGAGAAGTGGATAGAAGAAAATAAGGACAAACTATGATAAATTAAAGAGTGTGGGGGGGGGGCGAGGGGGAGGGGGGGGGGAGAGGAACGGGAGAGGGGAGGAGGGGGGGAAGGAGGGAAGAAATTATATATATCTGTGAATGTGGACTTGAAACATATATAGGTACTATGTATTGGCTTGGTAATATTGTGTACCACTATTAGTCAGTGTTACCGCTGGATTTTCTCCTTCTTCTTTTCCTTCTTCTTTTCCCTCTCTTTCCATTTTCTTTTTTTCTTTTTTTTTAGAATGTAATCAACAATTTATTGGTGGGCGGGGAGGGAGATAAAAGCACATGGCACTAGTGGAATGGTTGTGAATGAGGATAAGCAAGTATGGGAAATGGTCACTTGGAACCCCTTAGGGGAACACCTGGTAAGGTGGGGTGGGAGGGGGCGGGGGGGGGAGGGGGGTAGGGGAGGGGGAAGAGGAGAGTAGGGGGGGGGGGGCAAACATGGAATAAAACAATTAACACAAAAAGGGAAGAGGGATAATGTAGGCATAACATAGAGAGGTATCACCAGAAATAATAAGGAAAATGTAAGCACGAGGAACGGACACATATGCATGAAGCTAGGGATTAAAACACGGGTAACAAAAAAAAAAAAAAGAGAGAAATTTTGTTTTTCACTTTTTTTTTTTTTCCTTTTTTTTTCTTCTCTCTACTTTTTCAACTTGGGACATGTCCCGTTTGTAAATGGTCACAATGCTCGTAGTGGAAAACGAGAACCTAAGGGGAACTGCACTGAGATAGAGGGTAAAAATAATAGGCCTTTGTCTCTTAGTTTTTTTACTCACTTTTCTTGTTTTTTTTTGTTGTTTTTCTCTTTTTTTTCTTTCTTTTTATCACTGTGGAAACCCCGAGTGTATTACTAGAGATTTACTCATTGCGAGAGTGGCAGTTAGTTTACCTCATGAAAAAAAAAAAAAAAAAAAGGATGGTTTTGAAAATAGCCACATGGAATGTTAGAGGAATGGGGACGTCAGTTAAGAGAGCAGCAATCTTTTCGATATTGGGAAACTGTGGGGTGGGACTGATCTGTCTACAGGAGACTCATCTGACCAAACAAACCGCGCCACTCCTGCAAAACAGGAAATACCATCACCAGTATCATTCAGTTTACTCCTCATACAGTAGAGGGGTAAGCATACTGGTGAGGACGGGGTCGAATTTCTCCTGTAGACAGATCAGCATAGACGAGTATGGGAGGTACATTTTCTTGTATTTTACGGTAGAGGGGGTCACATGTGTACTGGCGAATATCTATATCCCCCCACCATTCAAACTAGAAGTTATGCTTAGACTGAATGATTTCCTTTTGGATAAAGGCGAGGTACCGATCTTGGTAGTAGGAGATTTTAACGAAGCCCCGGATAGAGACCTAGATAGGTTCCCCGTACATAGAACCCCTGTCACTACAGTAAAGTGTAAACTGACTCAATTTATGGAGGAAATGGGGCTAATAGATATCTGGAGGGCACGTAATCCCACAGCCCGACAATATACATGCTACTCTGCTACCCACTCTACACTCTCGAGGATAGACTTGGTCCTCGGGAATGAGAGAGCGTCACAAATCATAGAAAATATTGTATTTCAGCCTAGGGGAATATCTGATCATTCTCCAATAATAACGACAGTAAAAATAGGGGAAAAACAAAATCGGCGTGAGTGGAAAATAAACCCCAGCTGGTACGAACTAATAAAAGAGGCAGATGGGGTTCTCCCCAAATTAAGAGAATTCTTGGAATTTAATTCGGGTACGGCACGGTCAAGAATAATATGGGATACCCTAAAAGCATTCCTAAGAGGGACACTGATTCAACAAATAGCAAAATTCAATAAAGACGCCAGAGCAGAGGAGGAAAGATCCCATAGGGAGATACTAAGTGCAGAAAATCAATATATAACAGATGCGACAGATGCAAAGAAAAAGATGTGGCTGGATAAACAACAGGAACATAAATTGGTAATTATGAGGAAGGCCGAAACAAACAGACTTCTTCAGCGGCAGGCGTCCTTCGCAGAGGGGGAGAGTGTGGGGAGGATGCTTGCGCGTCTAGTAAAGTCCAATGCACCACCATCAACTATTCAGGCTATAAGAGGGGAGGGAGGTGAAATCATCTCCAACTCCGCAGGAATAGTCCAGTATTTTAGAGCTTTTTATAAAAACCTCTACACAGCCCAGAAGGTTGGAGCAGAGAGACGGATGGATGATTTCCTGCGGAGATTGGAGATCCCATGTATTACATCGGAGGAGAGAGAAGAACTTGAGACCCCAATAAGCTTAGCTGAACTACAACAGGCAGTGGGAAATATGGCCAATCAGAAATCCCCCGGCCCGGATGGTCTCCCAATAGAGACATATAAGCAATACGGTGAAGTCTTGCTACCGGAATTATTAAATACACTGGAGGAGGTGTTCAGGGAGGGAGGTCTACCAACCTCGATGTTAGAGGCAACAATTATAGTCCTGTTAAAAGAGGGAAAAGACCCACTGGAAGCTACGGCATATAGACCGATATCTCTCCTTTGCTCTGATGCAAAGATCCTGGCCAAGGTTCTGGCAACTAGGCTAAATAAAATCATGACAAGAATAATCCATACAGACCAGACAGGATTTATACCAGGCCGCTCGACAAGTATCAACATCAGAAGGGCTTTTCTGAACATACAGGACCCGGTGGTGAATGGGGGACCAAGGGCGATAATGACATTAGACGTGACCAAGGCCTTCGACAGTATAGAGTGGGTATACTTGTGGAGAGTATTGGAAGGTTTCGGATTTGGTCCTTCATTCACCAGGTGGATAAAATTGCTGTTCGAGAAACCCATAGCCAGATTAAAAATCAATAATGTAATGTCGGAGCCGTTCGAATTAGAGAGAGGGACAAGACAGGGGTGCCCCTTATCACCCCTGCTCTTCGCCCTGGCAATGGAACCGCTGGCTATTGCAATAAGAACAAACCCTGATATAAAGGGTTTCTGCAAGAAGGCAGGGAGAGAAGAAAAAATTGTGCTTTACGCGGACGATGTTCTGCTATTTCTGGGAGACATTGACAGCTCACTGACAAACGCCCTTGGGGTAGTGGAGGAATTTGGCATGTTTTCCGGCCTAGTTATAAACAGGGACAAATCGGAACTCCTGCCCATAGATGCTGTCAGTCACCCAATAATACCAGGAATACTCCAGATAAAGGTAGTAGACACGATGAAATATTTGGGGATAACTCTAACAAAGGACCCTAATCAGTACCTATGTAAAAATCTTGTACCGCTGCTGTCTAAGTTTAAAGGGAAAATTTCGGTTTGGAGGCACTTTCCTCTGTCGGTAGCGGGGAGATGTGGGTTAATCAAAATGATATGGATGCCTCAACTCCTGTACATACTCCACAACTCCCCGATATGGATAGACAGAAAGTGGTTCCAAAAAATTGAGACCCTATTTAGGGAACTAATCTGGAAGGGAGGTCAGGCGAGAATCCGCCTCGGCACTCTTCAATTACCGGTAGGGGCAGGGGGATTTGCTGTCCCACGCCCAGAATGCTATTTCTGGTCTTCCCAACTGCAACAACTTATGGGATGTGGGGACTTAGAGGGGGGGAACCCAAATGGAAAAATAATAATTGCGGAGTCCAGACACAGCACCATAATAGAAGCACTAGAGGCGGACTCCTTCCGAGTTAGATACCCCACAATAGAAATGCTAGTCAAACTCTGGACAGCAATTAAAAAAAAAATGGGCTATAACGGAATGTCCGACCATACTCCTCTATGGGATAACAATAATTTAAAAGAAGTCCTCCAGGTGGGGAAAAGTAGAGAATGGGAACAACGGGGAATCAAAAGATTAAGACAACTATATAACGGCAATAGAATTAAAAAATTCAATGAGCTGGTAGAGGAATTTAATATAACACAGGATACATTCTTTTTTTACATGCAAATACGACATGCTCTTGAAGCTCAGTTTTGAGGTTCTCCTCTGATATGGAATGAGACTCATCTATGGCAATCCATATTATACACAGGCTCCACGAAGGGACTGATATCGGAGATATATGGGCAGATAACCCACAAAATGAACTCGGGAGGAGCACTTCATAACGTAAAGCTGAAATGGGAGGAAGATATGGGTGTAATATCGAATGACCAGTGGAAAAGAATATTAGAGATGGCCCCAGCCATATCAGTTTCCCCCCCGCAAAAGATATCCCATCTGATGCTGGTAAACAGGGCCTACTACACACCCAAACGGCTGTTTAAATTTGGTAGGAGAGCAGACGATAAATGCCCAAGATGTCAGGGGGTTGGCGACCTCCTGCACATGATGTGGAAGTGCCCAAAATTATTCCGATATTGGGAAGGGGTGATCAATATTTTAAGAGATGTATATGCAGTCAAACTAGAAAAGGAGGCCATGGTGTATGTTTTGGGATTTAGAAGAGAAAGGGGAGAGAGGAAGAGCACCACGGTGGCAATTCTAAGAAGCATGTTCCAGGCCAGGAAACTGATCGCAATGCACTGGCAATCAAAAGAGCCCCCCACAGTGAATAACTGGATCAATACAATAAACGAGACCCTATGCCGGGAAAGAATAACATACTTAAAAAGAGGTAACCTTAAAGAATTTGAGAGGATGTGGGGCCCATGGTTGAAAAAAATGGGCGCACACGCGTAAATAGATTAAGAATCAGGAAGTTTCTCTGAACAGGGCAGTCAATAAGAAAGAGAAATGACAGTACCCCGCCAAGGCAGCAGAAGACAGACCACTGAAGTGCCTGTGGATTCCGTTCTAATCTTGCAGTAAAGAAGGTGATAGAGAGTAGTCAAATACAACGCTGTAATACAGAGGGGGGGGGAGGGGTGGGAGGGGGGGGGGTGGGGGGGGAGAGGGAGGAGAGGGAGGGAGGGGAGGGGATAAAGGAAAACCATAACACACAAGGTACACGAGTTAGTCGCAGCAAGAGAATAGGCCTAACGGCTTTTAAAACAATGTTCCAGTGTATGTCTCTGTAATAAAATGTGTTATAATTGTAAATTGTAATTGTAAAAAAGTTGAATAAAGATTTAAACTATAAAAAAAATTTTTATAAATACTGTTTATGTGGTCTCTTCTAGTTATTCAACTCCTTACTTATTAATCTATATATGGACACTATAGAAGACCTAACGCTGCTTGATAGTTTCAAAAACGTATATGCTCCTTAAATTTCATGCTGCTGCTGGACTGCTTTATATGAACTGTCTTCTCTATTTGAAGTACTAGTCACGGGACCGTGTGTTATGAAGGAGTATATGTACACTCAACTACTTTTGAAGCTCATGGAGAAATTAGTACATACAAAACGCATGGTCTAGTTACCCACATCTGGATTTAAACTATATACGTTTGATTTGTAGTACCTGGTTAGAACCACTACTATGAGAGTATATGTCATCTAACTATAATATCTGATGTAGGCGTATGCTAATGTATGAATGTTGTGTGTTGTGGCTATTACCCCCTTGTTTTAAGAGACAACGTTGTCATTTTTTAATTCTTTGGGAAATTTCCTCTGCGATCTCAAATTTTTTGCTATAGGAAGTGGGAGGTGTTTTTTTGGTATTTTTTTGTTAAAACTTTTTTCTTAATTAATAAAATATAATTAATAAAATCTAGCAGCAGACCTCCCGATGTCCTTTTGGGGGGGATTTTTTTGTTCTCTAAAAATTCTCCCTGACGTTTTATATTATGCCCCAGGAACGGCCTTGATTCAGACTTATTTCAGTCTAGAATTTAGTTGCAGACCTACTATATACGATATATAAAAATATACATCAATTAAATTTGGTAGATCCGGGCACCGCAAATACATTTTTTCCTCTGGTGTCATCTAATCCAGCCATCTGCGGGAGTTATTGTGTGTGTTGTGTGAGTCTAGCACAGCACAGCACAGTATACAACCTGCACCTGTGTCTGCCCTTCTGCCCTGGTGTCATCTAATCCAGCCATCTGCGGGAGTTAGTATCTGTGTTGTGTGAGTCTAGCACAGCACAGTATACAACCTGCACCTGTATCTGTCCTGGTGTCATCTAATCCAGCCATCTGCAGGAGTTATTGTGTGTGTTGTGTGAGTCTAGCACAGCACAGTATAAAACCTGCACCTGTATCTGCCCTGGTGTCATCTAATCCAGCCATCTGCAGGAGTTATTGTGTGTGTTTGTGTGTGTTGTGTGAGTCTAGCACAGCACAGCACAGTATACAACCTGCACCTGTATCTGCCCTGGTGTCATCTAATCCAGCCATCTGCAGGAGTTATTGTGTGTGTTGTGTGTCTAGCACAGCACAGTATAAAACCTGCACCTGTATCTGCCCTGGTGTCATCTAATCCAGCACAGTATACAACCTGCACCTGTATCTGCACTTCTGCCCTGGTGTCATCTAATCCAGCCATCTGCAGGAGTTAGTGTGTGTGTTGTGTGACTCCAGCACAATATACACTACCCAATAGCTGTTTTTCCCATCTCCATGCAGGCCATTACAATGTCTGGAAGGCCAACAAGGAGAGGCAGACAGTCACAAGCCAAGAAAAGAGGGCAAGCAGGCTCTGTGTCTAGAGACAACAGTGCTGGTCGTGGACGCGGTGCATCGTCATCAGCACGTGGCCATGCGACACGCTTGTCCTTATTTTCGGCAGCTGGACATGTTGAGCCGCATCATGCCGAAGGCTTGGTAGAGTGGCTGACCAAGCCCTCCTCATCCTCTCTCACCCAGGCTCAGGGTACTGGCAAAGCAGCTGCCAACGCATACTCAATGTCATCAGTCACCCCTTCCCTAGACCCACCATGTCCTCCTGAGGAGTCCCCCGAACTCTTTGAGAACAGTGTTGGGTACATGCTCCAGGAGGATGCCCAGCGATTTGAAGGCTCTGATGATGATACCCAGCTAGAGGAAGGCAGTAGCGTGAGCGCAGAGATAGGGGATGCTCAAGGACAGCAATCTGGCAGTCATGTTCCACCAGCTGCAGCATACTGCCAGGTTTGCTCCAGTGGTGAAGAGGGAGGGGAAGATGAGGTTACTGACTCCACGTGGGTGCCTGAACGGAGAGAGGAGAAGGAGGAGGAGGCACATCTCCAAAGAGGCAGGATGCCCTCCGGGGGCAGCTTGAGGGCAGTACACCAACTGAATCACACCGCAGAGCTCTGCCTGTGCAGGGCGCTGCCTCTGCGCGTTAGTACAAAAGTTCTTTGGTGTGGGCCTTTTTTGAGACGAGTGCATCAGATCGCACCGCTGCTATTTGCAACATATGTCTCAAGCGGATGTCGCGTGGCCAAAACATCAGCCGCTTGGGCACCACAAGCATGACCAGACATATGTTGACCTGCCATTCAGCTCGTTGGCAAGCGTACCTTAAAGACCCACACCAAAGAACAAAGCGGACCTCTCCTTGCTCCTCATCAGCTGGGATCTCCAACCCCACTATACCTTCAGTCCTCTCTGAAAGCTGCACTGAGAGGAATGAAGGTGTAGAATTAGGTGTGTCACAGCCAAGTACTTGTGGGTACTCTGCTAGCAGTACACCGACGTCCGATTGTACCAGGCAAATTTCCCTGCCCCAGCTGCTGGACCATCGAAAGAAGTTCACTCCCAGCCATCCACATGCCCAGCGGTTGAATGCTAGCTTAGCTAAATTGCTAGCACTTCAACTGCTGCCTTTTCAGTTGGTAGACTCTGCCCCCTTCCGTGAGTTTGTGCAATGTGCGGTTCCTCAGTGGCAGGTTCCCAAACGCCACTTTTTCTCACGAAAGGCGATTTCGGCTCTCTACCGGCATGTGGAAGGCAATGTCTTGGCCTCGCTGGACAGGGCGGTCAGCGGTAAGGTGCTGACTCATGGTCCAGCAGGCATGGACAGGGACGTTACCTATCTTTCACGGCCCATTGGGTCACTCTTTTGGCAGCTGGGAAGGATGCAGGAAAAGGTGCAGTAGTGTTGGAGGTTGTTCCGCCACCACGCCTCCAAAATGCTACTACTGGTTGTGACACACCACTCTCCTCCACCCCCTCCTCTTCTTCTTCCTCCATGGCCTCTTCGAGTGCTCTGTCCTCGGAACCAGCGGTGCTCCGTAGGCGTCCAAGGGGCTACGCAAGTACGCAGGCAAAAAGATGCCATGCCGTGCTTGCGCTGGTGTGTTTGGGGGACAGGAGCCACACTGGGGCAGAGGTACTGTCAGCTCTGCAGGGGCAGGCTGAGAGGTGGTTGACTTGGTGGTGCAGCGGTTCTTGGGCAGGTACCCAGGCTTACAGGATGTCCTGAGGCAGGCCAGGAAAGTCTGTGTGCATTTCTGCCGATCATATAATGCCAGTGCTCGGCTGAGCTGCAAAAGGAGTTGAACCTGCCCAAGAACCGCCTTACATGTGACATGCCCACCAGGTGGAACTCAACGTTGGCCATGCTACAGCGACTGCACACACAGCAGAGGGCCATCAATGAGTACCTGTGCGACTACGGCACCAGGACAGGGTCAGGGGAGCTCAGATTTTTTTCACCACGCCAGTGGAGCATGATCAGGGATGCATGCACTGTCCTGTCACCATTTGAGGAGGCCACGAGGATGGTGAGCAGTGACAGTGCATGCATCAGTGACACTGTACCTCTTGTCCACCTGTTGGAGCATACGCTGCGTGGAATAATGGACAGGGCACTTGAGGCAGAACAGAGGCAGGAAGAGGAGGACTTCCTTGCCTCTCAAGGCCCCCTTTATCCAGACAGTGTTCCTTCTCTCCCACCCATCACACAGGAAGAGGAGGAGGAAGATTGTGTCAGCATGGAGGTGGAGCCTGGCACTCAGCATCAGCAGCAGCAGCAGTCTTTTAGGGATGATTTACAGTCCCAAGAAACCAGTGGACTTGTACGGGGCTGGGAGGAGGTGGCTGCGGATCATGTCATCCTCAGTGACCCAGAAGACTCCGGACCGAATGCCTCAGCTAACCTACGTTGCATGGCCTTCCTGATCCTGCAAAGCCTGCGGAAGGATCCTTGTATTCTTCGGATCAAGGCGAGGGACCATTACTGGCTGGCCACTCTCTACTCCTGGTCCTGGACGACGAGTTGCTGAGGCTTCGATCAGTAGCAGAAGGAGCGGTGGGGAAGGTGGACGTCTGACCGATGTGTTCAGACAATTTTTTAGTCCGCAGCCCCAAGGTATGATCGGTTCCAGCAACCATCGCCAGCGTCTGATATACATGGTGCAGGAATACCTAGGGGCAAGGTCAGACTTGGACACCTTTCCCACCGAAAATCTTCTGGCTTACTGGGTCTTGAAGATGGATCACTGGCTAGAGCTTGCACAGTATGCAATTGAGCTACTGGCCTGTCCTGCATCCAGCCTTCTTTCGGAACGCACATTCAGTGCTGCTGGAGGCTTTGTCACCGATCACAGGGTGCGCCTGTCCACCGACTCGGTTGATCGACTGACCTTCGTAAAGATGAATCAGTCTTGCATCACCACCAGCTACCAGTCACCTGAAGCTGATATAACTGAATAATTTATTTTGAAATGTCACATCCCTTCAAGACTGCCTATGCTGATGCTGAGTGACTGTCCTGCTATGTTGACTGACTATCCTCTTCCTCCTCAATGATCCTGATGATAGCTTGGAAGAACATTTTTGTTTCTGGGTGCCACCACCAGTGGCTAAGGCCCAATTTTTCAGCCCCTGTTTAACAGGGGCGTGTAATTAAAAAAAAATATGCAATGCTTTGCAACAGGTCTCATTGCTGTGCTCCAAGTACAGTATCTGTGAGGGGTTGCAGTGTTGTGGCACCAGCACCAGTGCCTAAGGCACAATTTTTCAGCCCCTGTTTAACAGGGGCGCGTAATTAAATTTTTTTATGCAATGCTTTGCAACAGGTCTCATTGCTGTGCTCCAAGTACAGTATCTGTGAGGGGTTGCAGTGTTGTGGCACCGGCACAATTTTTCAGCCCCTGTTTAACAGGGGTGTGTAATTACAAATCTTGATCTAATAATTCACAGCAGGGCCCATTCCTGCGCCCACCAAGAGTAACTGTGAGGGCTTACAGTGTTGTGGCAACACTGTTCACCACCACCACCAAAGGCCCCACTTTTCTGCCCCTGTTCAACAGGTGCATGCAATTACAATTCTTGATCTAATAATTCACAGCAGGGCCCATTCCTGTGCCCACCAAGAGTAACTGTGGGGTAATTCACTACTCCTTACTGGGGGTAATTCACTACTTTAAACTATTTTGATAGTAACTACTTTTGTGAGTTTGTGCATCTATGGTTCACCTTTTAAAGAATCGTTCCACTGTAAACCATGATCACGTCCATTCCATTGTTTATTCCAAAGTTAATTTATTATTTTATGTGACTAACCATATATGACAACACAATAAATAATCAACTTACTGTTTCCTGCAGAACACTTTGTCATTCTTCATGATGTGGCTTAGGCACCGATGAAGAATTGGCATATTCATGACCTCTTTTTAACTGTCCAGTGACAATGTCATAGTACACACTGAGCAAGCTCTCCAAAGAATGTTTACAAAAAGTGTAGGCAACAGCTTGCATCACACATAATCATCACAGGTCTCCTCACAGATTTCCTTCCAAACCACTTGTATGTAATCTGTTTGAAAAGACTCCATAAAAATAACATTGATGCAGTGGTGTGTTGGCAGGTGACATGCGTTGCAACAGGGATAGGGGAGGATCCTTTTAATAGGTTGCCTCACCACCAACTCATACACATAAAAAGGTGCTTTTTGCACAATGCTACCTGTGGCATCAATATACACAATATCATCCCTGCACCGTTGATGGAACAGTCTGATTGTGTTTTTGGACCACAACATGACTCCTTTGGGGTGCAAGAGCACTTTTAGGAGAACTTTATTGTCTTCATCTGTTTTTTTCCTCCACCATTTTGAGAAGACTTAATATTTCGTTGTCATGCCTTCTGCATTTCTTTCGTGTCATGTAGGCTATGTTTTTGAGGACTGCAGCTGTAGGTGGCTGGTCTCTGCATCCTGATTCAAAGACTTTAGGTTGGAGTTTGTCCATACACTGCAAATGTAAGGCCCTTGGAAGCACTGATTCAAGTTGTTTTCCAAAAATGTCTTTGTTATCAGCCCGTACATAACTTCTTTTTAATTCTTCCATACTGTGACAGACCTCTTCTCCCTGAAAGGTCACCCAGGCCTTCAAAGTACTCTCATCCCTCACAGTGACCTCTACACAAACTGGGCAATCTGAAAATGTGCAGTATCCCAGGCAATTAAATAAAGGCCCTTTTCTTTTGGACATTTTATTTTTCACGGTGTGCTTAAAAGCAATGCTGCAGTATGGATGTACAGATTGTATTCCTTTTGAGATTATATTTGTCCAATGCAGTTCTTTAAACTGGTGTCCAATCTGTCATTTTCTCAGGTCGCTCCACTCCTTAGTGTCCATAAAAAACACACATGGGCCTGTCGGCAGATTATGTTGAAAAAAGAGGCTATCTGGACCACTATTTTCAGAAGATGTTGAATCCTGTCTCTCAGTGAGCTTAAAGCGGAGCTCCACCCATTTTTTTAAGTATGTCAGTGCAGAATGCTATTCAATAACACTTTTTACAATGGCCATTTATTTAAATATATTTTGCTTCTAAATACCTTTTTTTTTGTAGATTAGCTCTTCATTTCCGCCCCTAATCGCCTAGGCTATTACGTCACTAGGCAATTCGCAAGGGTTCTTGGGATAGCTCAGTCATGTATCCCAGGAGCCCTTGCGAACCGCCTATTGCCGAAATTTCGCGGTTTTCGGAAAATCGGAAGTGGGCAGAGTTTCTGTCAGCCGGTGTTCTGTCTAGACACTTCCCCTTGGCTTATACTGAACAACTGGATTGCGCAGTAAGGACGGAAACTCCACCGGGGACCGTTTTCGGCAGGACACCGGGAGGAAGGAAGGAAGACAGTTTTGAGGTAAGTAACCCTATTTTCCGCCCTCACTATGCAGAGCTCCTGGCAGCAGAGAGATTACATCATCTCTCTGCTGCCCACCCTCTCTCTCGGGATCCTGATGGGGGGGGGGGGAGTGCTCTCTCCTCTTTGGGGACCCTGATGTGATGGGGGGGTCCTCTCTGGGGACCCTGATGTGACGGGGGTCCTCTTTGGGGACCCTGTGAGGGGGTCCTCTCTGGGGACCCTGATGTGAGGGGGGGGGTCCTCTCTGGGGACCCTGATGTGAGGGGGGTCCTCTCTGGGGACCCTGATGTGATGGGGGGGGGGACCCTGATGTGATGGGGGGTCCTCTTTGGGGACCCTGATGTGAGGGGGGTCCTCTTTGGGGACCCTGATGTGAGGGGGGGGGGTGGGTCCTCTTTGGGGACCCTGATGAGAGGGGGGTCCTCTTTGGGGACCCTGATGTGGGGGGGTCCTCTCTGGGGACCCTGATGTGAGCTGGGTCCTCTCTTGGGACCCTGATGTGATGGGGGGTCCTCTCTTGGGATCCTGATGTGAGGGGGGTCCTCTCTGGGGACCCTGATGTGAGGGGGGTCCTCTCTGGGGACCCTGATGTGAGGGGGGTCCTCTCTGGGGACCCTGATGTGAGGGGGGGTCCTCTCTGGGGACCCCGATGTGAGCTGGGTCCCCTCTGGGGACCCTGATGTGATGGGGGGTCCTCTCTGGGGACCCTGATGTAAGGGGGGGTCTCTTTGGGGACCCTGATGTGAGCTGGGTCCTCTCTGGGGACCCTGATGTGAGCTGGGTCCTCTCTGGGGACCCTGATGTGATGGGTGGTCCACTTTGGGGACCCTGATGTGAGGGGGTCCTCTCTGGGGACCCTGATGTGAGCTGGGTCCTCTCTGGGGACCCTGATGCGAGGGGGGGTCCTCTCTGGGGACCCTGATATGAGGGGGGTCCTCTCTGGGGACCCTGATGTGAGCTGGGTCCTCTTTGGGGACCCTGATGTGAGCTGGGTCCTCTTTGGGGACCCTGATGTGAGGGGGGGTCCTCTTTGGGGACCCTGATGTGAACTGGGTCCTCTCTGGGGACCCTGATGTGATGGGGGGTCCTCTGGGGACCCTGATATGAGGGGGGGGTCCTCTCTGGGGACCCTGATGTGAGCTGGGTCCTCTCTGGGGACCCTGATGTGAGGGGGGTCCTCTCTGGGGACCCTGATGTGAGCTGGGTCCTCTCTGGGGACCCTGATGTGAGGGGGGTCCTCTCTGGGGACCCTGATGTAGGGGGGTCCTCTCTGGGGACCCTGACGTGAGGGGGGTCCTCTCTGGGGACCCTGATGTGAGCTGGGTCTTCTCTGGGGACCCTGATGCGAGGGGGGGTCCTCTCTGGGGACCCTGATGTGAGCTGGGTCCTCTCTGGTGACCCTGTGATGGGGGGTCCTCTCTGGGGACCCTTATGTGATGGGGGTCCTCTCTGGGGACCCTGATGTGAGGGGGGGGGTCCTCTCTGGGGACCCTGATGTGAGGGGGGGGTCCTCTCTGGGGACCCTGATGTGAGGGGGGGGTCATCTCTGGGGCCACTGATCCTGAAAAAAAATACCTTTCGCTCTTTTTTTTTGTTTTTGTTTTTTCACACTACTGGATGTTTTTTTTTTTTTTTTTTTATAGGACCCCGGACTTGAGAATGTGAGCTGAGCTTGGGACTGACATCCGCCACCGACCCAGGATTCTCCAACAGCATTCTTTTCAGGTATTGTACTAAAAAATAAAACCTCTCTCGGTCTCTCTCTCTCTCTCTCACTCACTATGTTTGTTTGTTTTTCTTCTCAGCGGACCCCGGACTTGAGAGTTGGAGCTTGGGACTGACATCCGCCACCAACCCAGGATTCTCCAACAGTATTCTTTTCAGGTATTGTACTAAAAAAAAAAAACTCTCTCGCTTTCTGTCTCTCTGTCTGTCTCACTCACTCACTACGTTTGTGTTTTTTTGTTTCTTCTCAGCGGACTCCGGACTTGAGAATGTGAGCTTGGGACTGACATCTGCCACCAACCCAGGATTCTCCAACAGCATTCTTTACAGTTATTGTACTAAAAAACAAAACCTCTCTCAATCTCGCTCTCTCTCTCTCTCTCACTATGTTAGTTTGTTTTTCTTCTCAGCGGACCCCGTACTTGAGAAGGTGAGCTTGGGACTGACATCCGCCACCGACCCAGGATTCTCCAACATCATTCTTTACAGGTATTGTACTAAAAAACAAAACCTCTCTCTGTCTCTCTCTCTCACGCTCTCACTCTCTCACTATGTTTGTTTGTTTTTCTTCTCAGCATACTCCGGACTTGAGAATGTGAGCTTGGGACTGACATCCGCCACCAACCCAGGATTCTCCAACAGCATTCTTTTCAGGTATTGTCATTAAAAAAAAATATCTCTCTGTCTCTCTCGCTCTCTGTCTCTCTCACTCACTTACTATGTGTGTTTTATTTTGTTTTGTTTGTTTCTCTCAGCGGACCCCGGACTTGACAATGTGAGCTGGGTACTGACATCAAGAATTCTAGAACATCATTCTTTTCAGATATTGTCCTAAAAAAATGTATCTTTCTTTCTCCCTTTCTCACTCTCACACTTACTATGTTGTTTTTTTTTTTTTTCTCTCAGAGGACCCCAGAATTGAGAATTGGACCTGGGGATTGACATCCGCCACTGATCCAGAAAAAAAAAAAATTCTCTCTTTCTTCCCCCCCCCCCCCCCCCTTTTTTTTTTTTCACACTACTGACTATGTTTGTTTTTTTTTTTTTAAAGGACCCCGGACTTGAGAATGTGAGCTTGGGACTGACATCCACCACCGACCCAGGATTCTCCAACATCATTCTTTACAGGTATTGTACTAAAAAATAAAACCTCTCTCTGTCACTCTCTCTCACGCTCTCACTCTCTCACTATGTTTGTTTGTTTTTCTTCTCAGCATACTCCGGACTTGAGAATGTGAGCTTGGGACTGACATCCGCCACCGACCCAGGATTCTCCAACAGCATTCTTTTCAGGTATTGTACTAAAAAATAAAACCTCTGTCTCTCGCCCGCTCTCTCTCTCACTATGTTTGTCTTTTTTTCCCTCAGAGGACCACGGACTTGAGAGTTGGAGCTTGGGACTGACATCCGCCACCAACCCAGGATTCTCCAACAGTATTCTTTTCAGGTATTTTACTAAAAAATAAAATCTCTCTCTCTCTTGCTCTTTCTCTCATTATGTTTGTTTTTTTTTCCTCAGAGGACCCTGGACTTGAGAGTTGGAGCTTGGGACTGACATCCGCCACCAACCCAGGATTCTCCAACAGTATTCTTTTCAGGTATTTTACTAAAAAATAAAATCTCTCTCTCTCTCTTGCTCTTTCTCTCATTATGTTTGTTTTTTTTTTCCTCAGAGGACCCTGGACTTGAGAGTTGGAGCTTGGGACTGACATCCGACACCGAACAAGGATTCTCCAACACCATTCTTTTCAGGTATTGGCTTTAAAAAAAAAAAAAATCTCTCTCTCTCTCACATCGCAGTCTCTCTCTCATCGTGATAGTTCTCTATCAAAAAATTTCTCTATGTCCACCTGGTAACTTTATTTTGTTTTTATTTGTTCTTTTTAGGTATATTTGGAGAACTCAAATTCAACATTTGAAAATGTCATTATAGATAATGTGTGTGTGTGTGTGTGTGTGTGTGTGTGTGTGTGTGTGTGTGTGTGTGTGTGTGTGTGTGTGTGTGTCGCTCTCCCGCCCACCCATTCTCTCTCACCATCCTGCGCTCTCTTTCTCTCTCTCACCACCCTGCGCTCTCTCTTAACACCCTTTGCTCTCTCTCACCACCCTGCGCTCTCTCTCTCTCCCCCACCACCCTGCTCTCTCTCCCCCACCACCCTGCTCTCTCTCTCGCTCTCTCCTTTTAGATTATTTATCAATCACCTTTTTTGTTTTAATTTTAAATATTTTTTTAGTTTTGGATATTTTTGGAGGAACATTTATATAGAAAATAGGTGAAATTTATTTTTCTACAAATATTTAACGGTAAGCTTATATTAACCATTTGTGTTTCTAAGGAAGTTTTTAAACATGTAATCGTAAAATAACTTTTAGACATGTGCAATTCGTTTAGTTACGAATTAGTTTTCCGTTCAAATTCGTTATATTCGTTCAATCGTTATCGTACGAATGAACAAATGGTTTACTAAAAATTCTAACGAATAACGAACTATCGAAAAGAACGAATATGAAAAACAACGAAAATACAAAATAATTAAATTAGAAACTACGAAAGAATGAAAATCCGAAAAACGAAAACAGAAACAACGAAAATACCGAAAAAAAATAACGAAAATCAAAATGAACGAAAAAAATCGAAATTACGAATATTCGGAAAAAGGAAATCAAAACAACGAAAATACGAAATAACAAAAATTCTGCTGATCGAGAATTCGAAAGAACGAATATTAGTTCTGATTCTGAAATATTCCATCCAGAGTCCAGTGTAGACAATCATGGCATGGCCTAACGTGCTTCGAATGGATTCGTAAATTCGTTACTTTTTTTTGTTTGCTGATTGATTTGTCATTTTACATTTACATGTCTCTCTCACAATGGCGCTGTCTAACGTGCTTCGAATGGATTCGTACATTCGTAACTTTTTTTTTTTTTGCTTGTTGATTCGTCATTTTACGTGTCTCTTACAATGGCGCTGCCTAACGTGCTTCGAATGGATTCTTAAATTCGTTACTTTTTTTTGTTTGTTGATTTGTCACTTTACGTGTCTCTCTCTCTTACAATGGCGATGTCTAACGTGCTTCGAATGGATTCGTACATTCGTAACTTTTTTTTCTTTTTGGTCGTTGATTCATGAATTTACATGTCTGACAGTGGCGCTGCGTGCTTCGAATGGATTCGTACTTTTCTAATACATCGCTTTTATTCGTAACTATTCGAAATCTCGTTTTTCTTTTACTTTCGTTTTTGACATGTGGCTATAGTCTCCGCCCCTGTATATAATTTTGAGAGGCCGTGTGACTGTGGTGTGGTGAGGGAGGAACAGAGAGCAGAGCAGAGAGCGGTATTGTTGGAGTTGTGGTTGTTTTGTTTGTGTGTTTTGGTGATTTTGGTGAAATTAGAATGTCTGGGAGTGAGAATGGATGTGTGAGTGAGAATGTTGGTTTGAGAGTTGTTGTTGTTGTGAGTGAGAATGGAGAGGACTCAGGGGAGCGCAGGAGTGGAGGGGACTCAGGGGAGAGGAGGAGTGTAGCGGAGGAGAGGCATGGAGGGGAGCGGAGGAGTGGAGGGGTGAGAGGAGGATCAGTGGGGGGTTGAGGAGAGAGGAGGGGAGAGTAGAGAAGAGGAAGCATAGAGGGGACAGGGAGAGGAAGCACGGAGGGGAGAGGAGGCGTGAAGAGGAGAGGAAGAGTGGAGGTGAACGGAGGCATGGAAGGGAGCATGCCCATGGAAGTGGAGTGGAGCGGGAGCATGGCCAAAAAAAGAGGCCTGTGCCCCCCCCCCCCCCACATCAGAAGAGATGTCTGACACCGGCGACCAAGCGGCAAAAGACTTCAAGGGGGCCAGTATTCACCCCGCAGGAAAATGCTGCTTTGGTGGCTGCTGTGAAGAGGGACAAGGCCACACTCTTCAGCCTAAATGTCCCTACCAGCATCAAGACAGCAGCCTGGGATCGAGTGCGGGACTTTGTGAATGCCGTGTCGTTGGTTCGCAGGACCACAGCTGGTGTCAGGCACAGGTAATTATTCAAATATTATATCACTCTTAGAACACACCCCATATATGTGAAAAAACACACACAGTATAGTAGTCTAGTCAATAAACTGATTTGAACATAACACAAATATATTTATTTGGCACAGACACAGAAAAGTAAGATGTAAAATAAAAATAATATTGTTGTAACCTGTGTATTAACTATACTCTATCTTTTTTTCATTTGCAGGTTTTATGATTGTCGGGCGGCTGTCCATAGAAAGATGGAGAAGCAGGCCACTGGAGGAAAGGCTGTTGTGTTTAGGCAGTGGGAGGCAGAGCTGAGGGATGGTCTGCTTCACGAGGATGAAGATGCCCCTGGAGTGAGCACTGCCAGAAATGGTCCAGCCGCCAAGCACCAGAGAGCTGGTGAGTAAAATAAAATATATCATTATATATTGCAGTTATATGGTGGTTTCCAGCTCACTATATTTTTTATGACTACGGCATGTGAGACTTATGTTTTGCTTTTACATTCATGTTTTCCAGATCGAGCAACCTCATAAGTGGAGGGAACAGCTGCTTCCTGCCCTCAATATTCTGGCAGTGGTGAGTACCTACCTAACAAACACAAAGCAAACATAATAACAAACATCTATTTAAAGGGGGATTCCACCCTAAAGTGGAACTCCCGCTTTTCGGAATCCTCCCCCCCTCCGGTGTCACATTTGGCACCTTTCAGGGGGGAGGGGGTGCAGATACCTGTCTAAGACAGGTATCTGCACCCACTTCCGGGCATAAACTCCCACGGGAGTTTACGTCACTTCCTGTCCCGGCGCGCTGTCTGCTGGGACACACACGTGTCCCAGCAGACAGCGCTGAACATTCTCATTGCGCCGCGCGACTCGCGCATGCGCAGTAGGGAATCGGGAAGTGAAGCCACTTCCTGATTCCCTCATTGAGAATGGCGCCGGCTACAGCAGAGA
The DNA here is from genome assembly GCA_028564925.1 of Lithobates sylvaticus. Classification (NCBI taxonomy): domain Eukaryota; kingdom Metazoa; phylum Chordata; class Amphibia; order Anura; family Ranidae; genus Lithobates; species Lithobates sylvaticus. The sequence goes on along the minus strand of CM053030.1, from coordinate 349,513,201 downwards.
GCCGAGCGATCGGCCTATGCTGCCGACACCGCTGGACCCTGGAACAGGTAAGTGTCCATTTTTTAAAAGTCAGCATCTGCAGTATTTGTAGCTGCTGGCTTTTAAAAAAAAAAAATTTCAGTACAGTCCCGCTTTAACCACTTCAGCCCCCGACGATTTTACCCCCTTCCTTACCAGAGCACTTTTTGTGATTCGGCACAGCGTCGCTTTAACTGACAATTGCGCGTGTCATGCGACGTGGCTCCCAAACAAAATTGGCGTCCTTTTTTTCCCACAAATAGAGCTTTATTTTGGTGGTATTTGATCACCTCTGCGGTTTTTATTTTTTGTGCTATAAACAAAAAAAGAGCACCAATTTTTAAAAAAATGCAATATTTTTTACTTTGTTATAATAAATATCCCCAAAAAATATAAAAAAAATATTTTTTCCCTCAGTTTAGGCCGATACGTATTCCTCTACATATTTTTTGTAAAAAAAAATCGTACTTAGCGATTATTATTGATTGTAAACGCTATAACTTTTGCACAAACCAAAGTAGGGGATAGTTTTATAGCATTTTTATTAATTTTTTTTTTTTTTTTACTAGTAATGGCGGCGATCAGCGATTTTTATTGTGACTGCAACATTTTTGACACATTTTTGGGACCATTGTCATTTATACAGCAATCAGCGCTTTTTAAATGCACTGATTCCTGTGTAAATGACACTGGAAGTGAAGGAGTTAACCACTAGGAACGGGGGAGGGGTTAAGTGAGCCCTTTGTGTGTTTTCAACTGTCTGGGGGCGTGGCTTGGCATGTGACATCACTGATCGTCTTTCCCTATGACAGTGTCACTAGGAAGCACGGGGAGAGGTTTATTTACACATACCTCTCCCCGTTCTTCAGCTCTGTGACCCGATCATGGGGCACCAGCGGCGATCGTGTTCACTGGTCCCATGGCTGCGGTCACGGAGCTCAGGACCGGGTCACGAGCGCGCCGCCAGCGGCGTGCGCGCGACCCACGGCCGGGCTGTTAAAGGACAACGTAACTGTACATATGTGCAGGAGGCGGTCCTTAAGCGGTTAAGATACCATTGTGAACGGAGGTTCAGAACACTACTGTAAACTGTGATGTGAAGCAGGATTGTGATATGCCAGGGGACTGAGGAAACTGATGTAAGAATGGGATTGAGAAATAAAAGAGGAGGGGCTGTCAAAGCACAAACCATATAGCATTAGCAATGATTTGTCCTCTTACCTGGGACTTGCTAGGATCCTTTTTTGTTATGAAGTCAGATTTACGACATCTGGCTTCTGCTGTGCTGCCGAAGCCGGGTGACAATCCTCTGCCGTCCATTCTCTGGCTGAGAGATTAGCTGATTGTTTTCAGCCAATACCTGGCACACTGTGCAAGGAAATAAAAATAAAGCTGAAATAAGTCCTGTAGCATACCACTTCCCGCAAAACAATGTATATGTACAGCGCTTTGAGGAAGTGGTTGGTTGTACTGGGGTGATAAGCAGCTGCAGCCGTCACCCCGGTACCGCTTTTTAGATCTGGTGGTCGGCATTGTTATGATAACAACCGAAGCGGCTCAGAAGCTGCTCAGCTGTCATCATAAGGAGTGGGCGAGGACACGACAAGCTCCCCGCCCGCCGCCTTCCACCACTTCGCCCGGGTCTCCAGTCCGGCGCGTCCGCCGGCATGGCAGAGTCGCAAACAAAGCTGGAATCGGCTTCAATCCAGTCTCCAACACAGTAACTTACTTGGCTGCCAATGGAACCCATATGAAAAAATCCACAGTATTCAAATATGCAGATTTTTGCTTTTTGAATACTTGTACATGCAAAGGAGGGATTTGGGGATTGGTATTTTTTTTAAAGTAAAACTGACCAAAGAAAACACATACGTGGCGCTCGCAAATGTAAATGTTGTTCAAATCACACACTCACATCGAGAGAAATAATTATAGCAAAAGATCTCCTCTGTAACTCTAAACTGGTAATCCTAAAACAAAAATTCCATGCTCATCTATAGTGATTCTTAAGTACCGTAGTTTCTCACCATTCCAAGAGCGTTTGCAATTTTAAACCATAACACGTTCGATATCTATTTACTTGGAGTAACATCGTCTATCGCAATATCCCCAAAAATTGGGCTAAATAAATTTACTGTAAATTTATTTTTTTAATTCAGTAAATTTTTCACCTAAAATTGCTTTTGAAAGGCCGCTGTGCAAATACATATACATATATATATATTTTTGGGAATACGCAAGCTGCCAATATAAAGAAACAGGACACAAGGCACCATCATCCACACTTTACAAACAGGCATTAGAAAACACATAAAAAGCTATTCAACAACCATCCATTTTTAAGTTCATACACACACACACACACACCTCAAACTAGGGGTCGACCGATTATTGGTGGCCACTTTTTTGTAATAATCGTTATCGTTGACAAACTTACCAATATAGTGCTTCAAGGTGTTGTACTCGGGTGATGCTTGCAGCGGCAGACATCACCCGGCCGGTACCGTTTTTTAACAACCGATGTGGCTAAGCAGCCGCTTGTCTGTTATTACAAACAGCTGGAGGGGAAGTCCTCCCCAGGATTGCAGTCGCTGTAAATCTGAGGAGAAACTCTGAATTGAGGGGAAGCTCTGCTGATTTAATCATCCAATTGTGTACAAGCAAACATTCTTTTTTTTTTTTTTCTTGCATGTCCCCCTCAGATCTACAGCGAGTAGCGACTGCACTTCCAAGTGCACTTGTAGTGGAAAATGTATTTTCCTTTAGTAAATAGACTGTTAGTATTGTAACCTATAATTGTTTATTCTATTACTACAATATTTGGAAATGCATCTGATCTTAGTATCTGACCACCACTACAAATCGGCCACCAGTAACTAGGGTGGAACTTAGAAAAGAGTAGCAAAAATAAAATATTTGCTATATAATGAAGAGAAAAACAAACCTATTTTTATTTAAAGCGTTTGATAACCTAAAGAAACAAACCTGTTCCCTTAACAACTTAAGGAAGGACCACCTGCCGCAGTTATATGTTGGCTGTTTGAAGAGGACCACCATTGTTATGGCAGCAGATAGCTGCCATAACCCCGGTATCTTCTTCAGCGGGCGGTCCTCTTTCAGATAAAAGTGGTTACTGCGGCGGACTTGCCGCAAGTTCACTTTTATCAGGGGCAGAAGAGGCGGTGGAGACCATCAGGTCCACTTCTGCCCTCCAGTCTTAAAGGGGCTTTTTTTTTTTGGGTGGGGGTGGAGAATATGACATTTCTTTTTATATAAATTTTTTATTGCATTTTAGTGTAAATATGAGATCTGAGGTCTTTTTGACCCCAGATTTCACATTAAAGAGGACCTGTCATTCTTTTTTTCTATTACAAGGGATGTTTACATTCCTTGTAATAGAAATATATGTGACACAAAATGTATTTATTTTTTAAAGGACTATGTCAAAATAAAAAGTAAAAAAAAATATTTTTATTCTAATCTCTAGAAATCAATTTCTTTGAATGCTATCATCAACATTGGCTATCTCGGCTATTTCAGATCAACAAGACCTGTCAGACGGGAGAGCGCAGTGCAGCCCCCATTGCTCACTGACACTGATTTCACTCCGGGATGAGCCAGAGCTGACCCATTTGATGGACCAGCAGCAGACTCCATGGCTACAGGAAGCTGCCCCTATTGTGCCTCCACTGCCTCGCCCTCTACAGGAGCAGCCACAGCTGTTACCAGTGCCACCGACAAGTGTCCTCCTGTCAGAGATCCGCAGGCTGGCCGCGGACAACAAAAAAATGTCTTGGGACATTCGGAGGTTGAACCGGACCCTCCACCTTACAATCAGGAACCATACCGATGATATGGAGAGGATGTTGGTCCGGTTCAACCAACAGCAGAACCAGGCAATGGAGCATTGTAGACTATCTTTGATGGAAGCAATTTCCAGACACAATGCTCCATTACCTGGTACTAGCTCTACCACGCCGAGCAGCCGAGAACCATCTCATTTTTTTCTACTTTTGTTTGTGAAAATAAAAAAAATTTTGACTAATATAATCAGTCTTTAGTGCTTGATTTTGTTGAGGGAGACACACTGTGATAAGCCGTTGACACAGAAATAAAAAGTTTGTGATCCACAGATCCCTCCGCCTGCTCCGCAACTCAAAAGGAGTGTTGCAAAGCAAGCTGTACATTCTGTCCCCCATTCAAGGTAGCCAGACATAGGACAGAATAAGGTGACAGACACTACTGTACATAGAAATGTTTATTAGGTCTCTCAAAAGCATAAAGCAACTCCAACAATAATAACTTAACAGTATTAGTTCCCTTCTGCAAAGGCAAAAAAATTCTAATATACATACAAGATGGAAAAACGTCATTATAATGTCATAATAGAAAATCTCCTCCCTCCTCCACCTTGCTCTCAGCCCCCCCCCCCCCTTCTCTCTCTCTACTTATCTATCATCCTTTTTTTTTTTTTTTTTAAACAGTTATTTAGTTTTGGATATTTTTCGAGGAACATTTATATACAAAATAGTTGAAATTTCTCTTTCTCAAAATATTTAACGGTAAGCTTATATTAACCATTTTCTATCAAAAGAAGATTTTAAACATGTTAAACAAAATAAATAGTTTTTTTATTTTACGTTATGTATAAAAATTATTCATTTTTTTGAAGCTGTAATGTTAAATATTATAGAATAAAATGTAATGCCTTTTTTCTTTTATTTTATTATTCTATCATATATCTAATAAATATATTGAGTATCACTGTCAATTTTATTGTTAATTTGAATATAGTTAAGAGTATCAAACTGATATTTTAATCTATTGGTTCTCAGTGTTCTCAGTGTTGTTATAATACATTATCAAATTTATAATGTAGATACAAGATGGAAGAACAAAGACTAAAAATCAAAGAACACCGGTCGAACAGATAGCACCGTTCGTTAAAATGTTGATGAATATAAACTGTTTTTAATTTACGAAGATTGACATTCTAGGCAAAATAGAATAATATGTATCCTAATTCTTAAATTTTGTTTCATAATTATAACATTCATATTGATAAAGAAACAAATAGAGAACATTTAGTGCACATTCTTGGATAATAATTATAATTTAATAATTTGGATCTTTGCACTAAAATTGTCATATATTAATTAATGGTGTAATAACGATCAAAGTAAATAATTAGAAATGTTCCTGCTCATACATGTGTAGTTGATCTTATACATGAATCACAATAATTTTGTTGTATAGCACAGTGATTATCAACTCTAGTCCTCAAGGCGCCCCAACAGGTCATGTTTTCAGGCTTCCCATTATTTTGCACAGGTTGTTTGATCACTTTCACTGCTATAGTAATTACCACAGCCGTTTCATCTGAGGTAAATCTTGAAAACGTGACCTGTTGGGGTACCTTGAGCACTGGAGTTGACAAACACTGGTATAGCATATGGACCTAAACTTGTGCAATCTATTTCTATAGTATATGAACAAGGTAAATTTATAAGTAATTTAAGTATAAGATGGGGCATCATTACTATAACAATGGTAATAAAAATTTTGGTGAATAATGACATCAACATTTATTTGGCCTAAACACATCTTATTGTACTTACAAATATAACAAAGTCTATACTTCTAGGATTTGGATTTATGTTAATTGTAATTGTTGATCAATAATAAAGTTAATATTATTCTTAAACTTTGTTTAGTCAATCATTATATTTTTTAAACAAGAATAATATTATTAGCCATAAATTGGTATGTAAATTAAACATAAAGAGAGCATTTTAGAACTATAGACCTTTTTTCAAAGACCCCAAAAAAATTTAAAGGGTGTCCATATAAAAAAAAAAAAAAAGAAGGACATGTTCATGTTGTACTGTTTTTTGGTGTTATTAATTAAAAAAAAAATTAAAGTAAAGTGTTTAAAACACATTTTAAAAAATACTATTTTTCAAATAAAAAAAATATATTTTCCCGATTTTAATTAAAAAAATTTTTTTTTTACTTTTCAGATTGTAAATGTGAAGGATAAATTGACCAGAGGCTATGTTGAAAAAAAAAATACCTACATAGTATTTTTCTATTTTTATTAACTTTATTTTTTTTTATTATTATTTTGGTTCATAAATGTGTAGAAAAATAAGAGTCTCAATGTTTGTGTGAAGTAATTTAAAGTTATTATCATATATAAATTAGTTTACATTTTTTTTTTATAGGACAACGTATATTTAAATTTTTTGAGAATAATAATTTTCACCAAAATACATTTACAAGTAAGTCTCAAATGTGTATTCGGTTCAAGAAAGGCATTTTCTTAATTTTTTTTTTCTAAGAAATGCCACACTGCTTTGTTAAAGGGTGTCCTCATGGATCTGGCAAAAAAGACATACATCCAGACATTAGTATTCATTTTTTTCCTAAAAAAATAGATCGAATACATATTTGGCTTCAAAATGCTGGAATGGCTGATAATTACATTGAAGAATTTACTGAATTAATTATTTCTGATAAAAGTGACAAATTTTGAATCTGTTCGGCACACTTTACAAAGGAATCTTTCCAAACGCAAGGTAAGAGGAGAACACTACATGCAGATGCTGTGCCAACCATTTTCCCTCCAACATCTTCTAAAAGAGACTTTATGAAAACATGGGAAAGATCATTAGCTGCCAGTCAGAGTAAAAATACTTCAAATGTCGAAGCGGCACAATCTTCATTATCAGTTCGTGAAATGTGTCAATGTGAATGTCGCCACTCAAAACAGATAAATGTATTGACAACCTCAGACGTTAGTACACAAACTGAGGAATTAGATTTCCCAGTACAGGTTTCCGAGGACAGTTATACTACAATTGCCAGCGAGGAGGAAAAAACTCAACTCGCCGAACTATCAGCAGCAATTACAGAGAGCTCGACAGGACTTGAACCCCATAAAAACACAGAAGAGTTTCTAAAATTAAATGAAACTCTCAAAAAAGAAATAGAGAGAATTCAGCATAATTTAAAAACTACAAAGCAGTCTAAATTCAGACGAGACTTAGGCGACTGGGAAAAAGGGGATATCTTCGACTTAACACCACGCCGAAGCCGTAGCCGAGCCCGCCGTGGAAATCGAAGATCCTCCTCAAGAGGGAATAGATCACACAGTGACAATGATGATGAGGAAGCAATAAAATCAGTGACTTTTTTAGAAAAGGAGGGGGTAGAGAACGGGGACAAAAATCAGATGCAAAAAGACAGACCCAGTTCATACAAAACATCGGCCCCCAAATCACTGACCAAAAAAGACAAGAATCGCAACCCCACCAAAGGCGAAGTACGTACGAGAAGTCAGAGGAGTCAACAGAACCATTAATAGGAAAACTAGAAGATAGAGACATGAAAATAATTAATCTGTCAAAATTTAATCTGTCTAGTAGACATAAGAAACTTCTGCAACGAGGCATGTCGTTTTCCCCAACAAGCCAGATGGATGAATTTACGGTGTATAAGGACATTTCCCTCTTTCTCCGCAAGGTGTATTTTCGTTTTCTCCACACTAATGAGTCTACAATAGTAGACAATAAAAACGCTATTGATGCTAACAACGAATATGATGAAGCATTGGAGATCCTTGAATCCCTGTGGGAGGAAGGGGGAAATGAGCCTAACGAAACAAACCTAGGGCCCACTAAAAGACAAACTAATCTTAACATTAAATCAAATAAAATGCCCTCCTTGAATAAAAACAAATATCTAAGTCTATTTCTAGATATGATACAGATTGATCTAGCCAAAATAGATTGGGACCAAAAACAATATGACAACCTGACCAGCGAAGAACGGAAAGCCACAAAAGAATTAACTGAAGCTAAGGATCTAGTCATAAAACGTAGTGACAAGGGGGGGAATGTGGTCTTACTCGACAGTCGTGACTATGAAAAAGAAGTGTTCCGACTCTTGGGAGATAAAAGTACCTATGTAAAACTCCCCCATGACCCCTTTCCCAACCTTGTCCTAGAGCTAAATGACAAATTGAAACTAGCCAAAGAAGCAGGTCTCCTGAATAATAAAGAATTCAACTACCTTCAAGTAGAAGAATTCAATGTCCCGACATTCTACATAATTCCTAAAGTCCATAAATCCTTGCTCAATCCCCCAGGTAGACCAATAGTGTCAGCCTTTAAGGGACCACTTGAACGAATAGGCAAACTCTTGGATAATATGCTTAAAGATATGGTTTTTAGCCTAGACTCCTTTGTTAAAGATACAGGAGACGTCTTAGGACACCTAGCCGAGCTCCAAGTACATGAAAATCTTCTCCTAGTAGGAATTGATGTAGAATCGCTTTATACATCGATCCCCCATGAATGGGGTATCAAAGCCATCAAGTCATTCCTTGAAAAACATTTTCCCAGATGCGGACCACAAAATGAGTTTGTGGTTGACCTACTTATTTTTGCTTTAAGGAACAACTATTTCCAGTTTCTGGATAAATATTACCAGCAAATAAACGGCACCTCGATGGGTGCCCCATGGGCACCCGCCTATGCATGTTTACACCTGGGCCTATGGGAAGAGGACCTAGTATACACCTCGCCAATGTACCTGAGCCATGTACACACCTGGCTCAGGTACATTGATGACGTGCTGGTACTATGGAGAGGAGACGAAGTCACATTGAAAGAATTTATTTCCACTCTCAATCAAAATGACCGTAATATTAAGCTTACATTTACATTTAGTTACGAGGAGATCTCTTTTCTGGATCTGGCGATAGGTATTAAAAACTCCACAATTGTGACACACACTTTCCGTAAGGAAACATCTGCAAATACACTACTACGGGCAGACAGCCATCATCCACAATGGCAGAAAAATAGTATTCCCATAGGACAATTTCTTCGGATTAAACGGAATTGTTCCAGTGCGGAAAGCTACAGACGAGAGAGCTCTGATCTATACGCCAGATTCAGAGAGCGAGGTTACTCGCATAAACAATTAAGGAGAGCGAAACAAAAAGCGGCAGGACGCGATAGAACGTCACTTCTACATAGACCTAAGCACAAACAAAAAACATCCACTGTACTTCAACAAGATATGGGTCCGGTACGAATCATCACCCAATTTGGAACACAGTGGGAACTAGTGAGGAAAACACTAAACAAACACTGGGAGATTCTCCTTAATACCCCGGGTATAGCGAAAATAGTGGGCCCTGAACCAAAACTAGTGGCCAAACGTGCACGCAACCTAGGTGATGAACTCATTCAATCTGAATATACGAGAAACCCAAACACATCCTGGTTGTCACAATTCCCTAGAACAAAGGGTATGTTCTCCTGTGGACACTGTCAAATATGTCCGCTCATACACAGAACGGACACTTTCAGTGATTCCAGGGATGAAAATACCTAAATTATAAAATTAAAAGCCTGATTAATTGTGCAACAACTAAGGTAATATACATGATCACCTGTCCCTGCAATAAGAAGTACATAGGAAAGACTAAGCGTCAGCTTAGGATCCGCATTGGAGAGCATATAAGGGAGATAGGGGAAAAAAACCCTGAGAAACCGGTAGCGAAACACTTCGCAAAGTTTCACCAGGGCAAACTAACAGGCATGAAGGTCAAGGGCATTTATGCCCTAAATTTATCCCCACGAAGGGGTGATTTTGATCAGGTCCTCCAACAGCGGGAAAAGAGATGGATATTCCGTCTCGGAACTCTTTTTCCGATGGGCCTTAATACGGACCTTAACCTCCAACCGTTCCTGACCTTATAAAAGCCAGTCAACCAATAATCATTAAGTGAAAAAGGAAGGATAGAATATATAAATGCATTGGGCTGTGAATCCAAATACATAACCTATATTCTTCCAGTTAATTAAACAATTATTCAAACATGTCCCTGAAATGAATGTAATTGTGTTGTCCACACCCCTATCGTTTCCCCTCCCTCTACCTCTCCCTCCTTCTCTAATAGGCACTAGATGATGTTACCTGATCCTTATATAAATGCTATGACATTTCCATGCCCGGCCTATGTGTAGATCAATCATGCTTCACATTGGACCTCAGTAATTGATTGAGGTTCTCCCTATAGCACTGAGCTATACAGCGCTATTTTGTGACACTTTCTGATCTACACATTTACCGATAGTCTATGTATACTATGACCATATACCTCAGAGCCAAATGTATATATGGACCAGAAAACAAAGTATCCGTCCTTTATTGGTTAAAATTAGAAGTAACCGATAATTACCCATATAACCATCACGGACACCGCGATGCAGGACGGAAAACAAACCCTAATGAACTCTTAGAAACGAATGTATATGACCTTTATGGCTACCACTTTGTTCCTAATGTTTAACACAACAAACCGCTTAAAGTAACGGAAAAATTCACATACATGGGGCAATCCTTCACGATTGAGCGATCTGCTCTACGTGGTGGGCGTAAACGAGGACCGGATACCAATAAGAAGGAGCCCTCTGACGCCACCACAACGTCCAGAAGAAGCTACACACCCCCCTGTGAAACGCGTCGACGTCACTGTCCTACGCACGCCAGGACGACTGCCCACAGGTGTGCACGAGCCGCAACATCGGGTTGAAGGGACGCGGAAATGAACAGAGTGTCAGGCTGATATCTTGAACCAGCTGACACATACACTAACCAGCAAGCCGCATTTCAAAGATCCTGGGAGGATAGCTGTTTTCCACACAGACGGAACCACCAAACACCGCTATCAAAAACTAGCAGCGCTGCAGACCATGGAAGTGATACCTGAGATCTTCTCTACTACTAGCGAGGTTTGGCTCTCTATACAACATTGAGACGGGTTCCTGAAGCATCCCATAGCCCATGAATTACATCTAGTAATGGAAGCGGTAATGTATGCTGGTAACCCCATGCAATCTCCATATAAATTCTAAGTGACTTTATTTGTTTTGAACACCCTTACTCTGCTTCTGTGTGATCACAAGCAGCATGGACAATCCCTGTTAAGGGAACCATCCGATACAAAATAACTTTGGGTATAAACATACGCAAACCAATACAATACTAATTGGATGACCTTTTGCTTAATCCATCAGCTGAATTTATTTAGGATTGCTCTGGCTGGAAACAAGTGCTAATACCAGTTTCATATTCCGCGATCACCCTTCCCCTTTCCTTTTCATTTACCTTTCCCCTTCCCCTCCCTATAGGCTCGAGCCACCCATGGAGCACATGCAGTGTTTAACCCAAAATATTTGGTATTAAGGGAGGTTGTCTCCCATTACCGTCAAAACTATTTTGATACAACCTTATGGTTTTATTGGGATAATACACTGCAAGTTTTCCCTGGCGTCCGGACGATAATTGTTCTACATGTTAAATGTCTGTATATGTCCCCCCCTAGTATGTGTCTGTTTTGACTTGGTTCACATCTGAACCAACAAAACATATGTATAAATGTCTAGCCTTATGGTTGTGCTTTAATCCAATTTTCTTCTATATATATGTGGTGTAATTTAATTATTTAAATTTTTTCAATAAATGTACCAAGGAAATTTTTCTTAAAACCTCTGGTATTTATATTCATTTATATATCATGGAATAAGATGCATGCAACTTTTCAATGAGCCCCACTTTCTGGCTTCCTATCTTTGGAAACCACTGTTTTCTTCTAGACGGTTAACCTAGCCCATTCGTATTCACAATTCGATTGCCCTTCCACCTCACAATAATCAACACCGATCACCAACAAAGACGTGTCCTCTTTTCGGTCCTGGAAAGTACATAATGCGACTAATTCTCTTGAAACAGATAATTTAGCATGACCCTCCCCTTCATCATCTGCTATTTCAACGCCAATGGAAAGAAAAAACAAAAAAAAGAAAATTAAACTATTATGAGGATCCAAGTTATCATGGTTCAGAATCTGAAGTTACCGAACCATTTGATACCAGTTTTGAGAAAGACGAATTTCAAATTCTGCCTGAAAATACTTATCCCTTGGAAAAGCAGGTAATAAACGAAAGAAAATGTATTGTTTTCGAAAATCAACTGGACAAGTTATTATTGAATATGCGTTGTGCCTATCCAAATTGCTTTTCGAGGATAAAAAAATTAGAAAAGCAAATACTTGGAAGCCTTGTGGTTGTGTCTTCCACTTGTTTAATGGAACATCATACCAAACTTTAGGAAAGTCAACCCAGGATCAAAAATGTTGCTGCTGGAAACGTTGCAATTTCTGGAGCCATAGTGCTCTCCGGGTCTAGCTTTACCAAAGTTAAGGAATTGTTTGATTTTTCTAAAATTATGTGTTTTGGGAAAACTACCTTTCACAAGTTTCAAACCAGATACGTGTTTCCAGCCATCGACTACCACTGGACCAAACAAAAAGAGGAAGTACGAAAAGAATTAGGAACAAAACCCTTATTTTTGGCTGGGGATGGACAGTGTGACAGCCCCGGCTTCTCTGCGAAGTACTGCACATATACCTTCATGGACATCGCTTCACGGAAAATTGTAGACTTTGAAATGGTGCAAGTAACGCAGACCACTTCCTCTGTGGCAATGGAAAAATATGGATTTCAGAAGTGCCTACAGAGAATTCTGGATGATGACCTTGACGTTCTTTTTTTTGGCACAGATCGCCACACTGGAATCAGAAAATTAATGACTACACCACCGTATGAAAATATCAACCATCAGTTTGATATATGGCACTACGTTAAAAATTTGAAACGAAAACTGTTACAACTGTCAAAAAAAAAATCATGCAAAGCTATTGCACCATGGATTGCTGCCATTTTAAATCACTTTTATTGGTGTAGTCGTACGTCAATTGGCAATGAGGAACTCTTTAAGCAAAAGTGGGAGTCCATATTACATCACGTTCTCAATGAACACCATTGGAAAATTGGCGCTGAGGAATATTCATGCTCACATGCACCTTTAACAAATGGCAATCAAACATTCAGCTGGATTAGTAAAAATACAGAAGCCTTCGATGCATTGACATTGTTTGTTTTGGACCCACAATTAAAAAAATACATTCCTCACTTGACATATTTCTGTCAAACTGGTGCATTGGAAACTTATCATAGCATGATGTTGAAATTTCGCCCCAAAAGACTACACTTTGGATATGACTCAATGGAGGCAAGGACAAAACTAGCAGCATTGTGCCATAATCATAATGTTATTCGGAATCCGGGAAAAAAAAAAAAAGTAACAGATGAAAGTGGAGAAGTCATAGAAATAGAAAGAAAGAACTTGGAGTTTCCAAAGGGAAGAAAGAAATGGATTGTCCGTAAAGTGTACAACAGGATGTCAAACTGTCATGTTTTTAAAATATTAGAAGACATGATACTCATTTGTGAAGGAAATTTACAAACTTCTTGGACTTCAAAGAATAGAGACATGCCAAGGAATATAGCCGAAGAGGAGAGACCTCAAACCAGCACTGCAATAGCAATGCATAGTACCCGATTTCCACATAAATAAAAACGATTTATTTGTGAGAAATGACTACGGTATATATTTAATATGTAACCATATATTTGTAATTTGAGCTGCAAAAGCATGGAACAATGTTTATGGTTAAGAATTGTCCACTGAGATTCCTGGACTCTATGCAATGCTATATCCTGCTAGGCAAAAAGTTGAAGCCAAAAGTGGAGGTACACTTTTTTGAACAGTCCATTATGGCTATGCAGTGGCTTGACACAGACGAAAGATGGCCAAATTGCCTTTTACGTTGTATAGGCCTAGATTACTTTAGGTTATGGTTGGATCATTTGAAATGGTTATTGTTAAAATTGTTTCAAATAAGCTCTAATGTACATTGGGTTGAGCTTCCACTGTTGGACTACATGTTTATTTACCTTACCATTCGAGAGCCCTGTTGGCTCAATACTAGTGTTGAGAACAAAACGATAGTTTGGGACTTTATATGAGACAAGGACCAATAGGTCCTATATCTCCATCCCTGTCTAGTGAAAATCAAGAGGGAGAGGGCAGGTAGGAATGGGTGGGACTTTATATGAAGCATTCAGTCTGGGGGACCACCAAATATTAATAGTAAAGTTGCTCAGGTAGATTATATTAGGCACATAATTGGCAAAATCAGATCAATGGGTGATAGTGGTACTGTAACCTCTAGATAAAGTTTGGAATGCACCTATTTGTGCATAGAGTAAACTGTCTGAGAGACCACCAACTACCAGTGGTAAACCATAAAGATCTGTTTGTTAACATAAAATTAAGACCAAAGTAAGTACAATAAAAGCAATATTTAATAAAGGTAGTATAACCCATAGTATCATTTAACATACACATACATAATAATAGTTTACATATCAAGACAGTATTTACAATAATAGGTAAAACCTCCAAACTTAGCTAGTCTGCTAGATGTGTTTAGGAAGGAGACCCTTGGTAAGGTGTCTCGATCCTATATCACAGTGTTGAGTATGTGGAACACATGGTGTTGTGAAGTATATTGTATAGATCCAGACACGGCTTCAATTAGCTCGACGCGTTTCGTGGTTTGGGTAGTACCACTCATCAGGAGCAAGCACGTGGTAATAGTCTGAAACGAAAATAAATCATTGACCAATAATAAACATATAGGAGAAGGAATGGTATGCATACTAGATTTTGCCAATTATGTGCCTAATATAATCTACCTGAGCAACTTTACTATTAATATTTGGTGGTCCCCCAGACTGAATGCTTCATATAAAGTCCCACCCATTCCTACCTGCCCTCTCCCTCTTGATTTTCAATACTAGTGTTGTTCTGTGGTTTTATGGTCTGCAAGTGTGCTTGGCTGGTTTATACCCTCATTGATATAACATGTGTTTTGCTATGGCATTTCAAAATTGTTTTAATAAAAACTATAACATGCACGGCTTGGTGGACCTTCAGATATTGAGATTGCCAGGTGGATGTTATTCATCTTCCTATATTTCATGAGCCAGTATTATCAACTTATCAAAGGTTGCATATTGACCTTCTAGGTTAAATGGCTAGTAATATCAGAATGCTTACTAAAGGGGAGTACTGCATTTTTTTTTTTTTTGTAATCTGCAGCTACAAATACTGCAGCTGCTGATTTTTAGAATAAGGACACTTACATGTCCAGGGCGCCCGCGATGTCAGGACCCAAAGCCGATCCGTCCCTCAGCTGTCAGGTACTGCCACCGCCAACTTCGGTAAGGGAATCATGAAGTGCAGCTTTGCGGCTTCACTTACTGGTTCCCTACTGTGAACGTGCGACTCGTGCTGCGCTATCCCTCTGGTCACAGATGTTTTCTGGGACCTGTGTGTCTCCCAGTATACAGGGGGGGTTGGAAGTGGCGTACATACCTGCGGGTGGTTTGGGTGTCTATGCCCGGAAGTGGGAGCAAAATACCTGTATTAGACAGGTACCTGCTCCCCCCCTGCAAGGTGCCATATGTGACACCAGAGGGGGGGAGTAACCGGAAAAGCGGAAGTTCCAATTTTGGGTGGAACTACACTTTAATGTTAGAGGACTGGCCGATGCTACTAAACCATCCACCTATAGGTGGTGTATAACCTACATAGTTATGACAATGGTGCTCTGTGTCCCGTGATGTACTCCAAAAAAAAGGACTTTACAGGTAAGCTGTTATAAACATCTGATCTTTGTTTATTTTACAAATTTCAAACAAAGAGATAACATAATATACATTGATTATTTATTATATAACAATTACAAAAAAATAGAAAATAACATTTACAATGCCAAAAAATACATTTTTATGAAAAGGCCATGTCAAAGGCATCGTAGTCATAGGCATAACAAAATCCAACATATGACCCATCTGGATCTGGAAACTTGTTGCGAACAGCATTCACTGCACAAGCTGGGATAACTCTTCGATTCCCTTTTCCCAAGTATCCATAAATCCAGGAAATAAAACATCTATAAGCTGTTTTACGTAAACGTCTAAAAAATATATATATAGATGAAATATTAGTGGAACTGTAATAATTAGACTTCAATAATAAAATAATTATTTGGAATTTTTAAATAATAACTGTGAGAAGAGACCTTTTTTCTAATCTAGACCATGGCTCTATGCTATGCTCCTCAAAGAATTAAGAACACTGCCCCCACCCACCAACTTGCTTCCGCTCATCTAATTGCTAACCAACTCTCTCCTTATTGGCCTAACCTTACACAGGCTCCTCCCCTTCAGTCTATTATGAATGCTGCTGCTAGACTAATACACCTCACTAATTGATCTGTGACTGCCGCCCCTCTCTGCCAATCCCTTCACTGGCTTCCCCTACCCCACCGTGTAAAATTCAAAATGCTAACCATAACATACAAAGCCATCCACAACATTGCCGCATCTACATCACCAAACTCATCTGCATGATATTGTCCAAATTGTCCCCTCCGCTCCTCCCAGGACCTCCTGCTCTCTAGCTCCCTTGTTACCTCCTCCCATGCTCGCCTTCAGGACTTCTCCAGAGCCTCTCCCATCCTATGGAACTCCCCGCCCCATTATGTCTGATCAGCCCCTACCCTGTCCACCTTTTAGAGATCTCTGAAAACTCATTTATTCATGAAAGCCTATCCCACACCCAGAGGCGGCTCTAGACTTTGTGAGGCCTTAGGCAAAACTTACACGTGAGGCCCCAAGCACGCCCATAATGAGTAAAAAAAAAATCAAGCAATACAAATGGCTGCAAAAAGATGCACAGATCTAGCACACAGTTCATCAGCACGATTTACAGGGCAACCTCCTCACCCATCAGACATATGCAGCCAATAAAACATCTGGGGCCCAGCAAGGTGGCAACCCCTCTAAGAATTTCCCGTGTCTTGGGGGAATGGGGAGGGGATGTCACTGAGTCATTCCACATCCACAGAGCAAGTAGAGTGGGGGGGGGGGGTTCCAGCAAAGCGCAGGGGGAGAGAGAGAAACAGGGGGAGGCAAAGGGAGGGAGAGAGGTGGGGAGGGAAAGAGAGGTGGGGAGGGAAAGGGAGGGAGAGAGAGAAAGAGGGGGAGAGAGAGGGAGAGGGGGGGAGAGAGAGGGGGGTATAAAAAAGGGGAGAGAGAGGGGAGCGAGAGGGGGAGAAAGATATTGTGAGCGATTAGGGGGAGAGCGAGAGGGGGGGAGAGAGGGGGAGCAAGACACTGAGTGAGAGGGGTGGGAGAGAGGGTGAGAGGGAGGTGAGAGAGAGGGTAGAGAAAGGGTGTGCAAAAGGGGGAGAGAGAGAGGTTAGAAAGAGGGGGTCAGAGAGATCTCTAGTCCTGTCCCTGTCTGCAGACCGTCCTGTGCCCCATGTCCCAGTCTGTAAAAGCACTGGGGGGGGGGGGCAAAGAGCAGGAAGGAGCTGGAGTGTGCTGGGGTTGGGGGGCGGAGTGTTCTGTGGGGTGGGGGATGGAGAGTGTTGGGGGGCCAGAGAGTGCTGGGGGGTGTGTAAAGATTCCCGGAGGGTGGGGGGCGGAGAGTGCTGGGGGCCAGAGAGTGCTGGGGGGGGGGAGAGTGCTGGGGGCGGAGAGTGCTGAGGGGCTGAGAGTGCTGAGGGGCTGAGAGTGCTGAGGGGCTGAGAGTGCTGAGAGTGCTGAGGGGCTGAGAGTGCTGAAGGGCTGAGAGTGCTGAAGGGCGGAGAGTGCTGGGGGGGCGGAGAGTGCTGGGGGCGGAGAGTGCTGGGGGGTGGAGAGTGCTGTTGGCACAATGTAAATAGTGTATAATATGTTGAGTGCACTAAAAAATTTGGATATTTTTAATTATTATTTATTTAACAATGTAGAAAAATGTACCTGTTGCTGTCAGTATCCGCAGATGGTGGCGATTCCTGATGCAGCATCGTGTTTTGGATTCGCAAATGTTGATCATGGACAATCAATAATTTGAATGTTTCTGCTTCAGTTATGCAGATGTCTCCATCTGCAATACATCCTGAAACCTCTGATTTTTCCTGACAGCAGACTGACTCTACTTGTGTAGGCATAGCGATGCAGTTGTTGCACGTGCACCATGCATTGTTTTCAACTCTTTCGTTAGGACTATGTTCCAACAATGCTGAAGATTCTCCCAGTGAAATCTCCCTTTCAGGATTATCGGGGAAAGCTGGATCATCTTCAGGAGCTGGATACTGGGACCATATTTCAGCAATCAACATTTTTATCTTTAAAAAAGAAAATAAAGTTAGATCTTTCTTAATTAGACACCTTTCACACTGGGGAGCTTTGCAGGCACTATAACACTAAAAATAGCACCAGCAAAGTGCCCTGAAAGAGTCGCTGCTATCACTCCAGTGTGAAAGCCCCGAGGGTAAAAAAAAGTCCTGCTAGCAGCATTTTGGAGCAGTGAAGGAGCCGTGTGTATACCGCTCCTCCACCACTCCTGCCCATAGAAAAGGATGGGCAGCATGGCTATACTGCCAGCATCGCTTTGCGTCGTTTTTAACCCTTTTTTGTACGCTAAACGGGGTAAAAGCGCACCGCTAGCCGCCAAATAGCGCCACGTAATTGACGGTAAATAGCCGCTAAAAATAGCGGCGCTTTACCGCCGACTACCCCACCGCCCTAGTGTGAAAAAGGGCTTAGAGTAATAAATATTATCTTTTGATTACAATTTATACATTGAATACATTTAGAAAATGTATGCCTGAACAATTGAACAAAGATGAGACTCACTCTCTCCTCCCGTGTCAGGGTACGGTTTGTAGATGTTCCAGCTTCGGGCTCTGAAGGTTCTTTGTTTTCCTGCATAAAATCAAAAGAAATTATTAAATATTACAATTTGACAAATAACATAGTATTGTACTCTATACAAATACAATACCTACCATTTGAATACTTTCATCCAATTTTGCTTGTCTAGAATTATATTTGATTTATATTATCTCTAATCAATTGTTATGTAATAAACCTGCAAAAAAAATGTTGAAATGCATACTACAAATTAAAATTGTACAAAAAAATTTAAAGATACGGATAACAATAATAATAAGTTGTTAATGTAAGTTATTAGAAAAAAGGTTTTATGTTGTTGGGATGCTGAGATGTATTGGCTTAATGCAAGACATATTGTTTGATTTTTAGGCAAAATAATACAATTTTTATCTAATCTGAAAATAACACCCTTTTCAGTGGCCATCGAATACTGAAGGTGCAGGATGAGAATAAAAGTGAATTATTTATCCTCTGAAATAAATGATGTGTTGCTGAAATGCTGAAATCCAATACAGCTTGCCATCCAAATAACAGCATTGTCTCTCTCTCTCTCTCTCTCTCTGTTGGTGGCTACGTTTAGCAGCATTGCTCTCTCTGATGAATCTAGTTAGTAGCGTTGCTCCCTTGGTGCCTCTGGTTAGCAGCGTGTCTGTCTCTCTGGTGGCTCCTGTTATCAGCGTGGCGCTCTCTCTCTGGTTGCTCGTGTTAGTAGCGTGGCTCTCTCTCTCTTGTAGCTCCGGTTGGGTTAGCAGCGTGGCTTTCTCTCTGGTGGCTCCGGTTAGGTTAGCAGCGTGGCTCTCTCTCTGGTGGCTCCGGTTAGGTTAGCAGCGTGGCTCTCTCTCTGGTGGCTCCGGTTAGGTTAGTTGCGTGGCTCTCTCTCTTGTCGCTCCAGTTAGGTTAGCAGCGTGGCTCTCTTTCGTCACTCCGTTTAGGCTAACAGCGTGGCTCTCTCTCTGGTGGCTCCAGTTAAGTTAGCAGCGTGGCGGTGGCTCCGGTTAGGTTAGCAGCGTGGCTCTCTCGCTGGTGGCACCGGTTACTAGCGTTGCTCTCTTGCTGGTGGCGTCGGTTATAGTAAAGATCGGCATGTGTCATTAATAAACATCAACAGATTTCAGTTGTGCCCCACCAGACCAGCCCCCCCGTGGACATTGTGCCTGTCTGCTTGCTGAGTTCATCTCCCCATCTCTGCACTCAGTGAACTGATAGGCATCACTGATGTCCACTGCAATGGTGGCACAGATAGTCAGCAATGATTGGCACTAATAGAAAGCACTAATTTGTATCACTGATTGGCAGCAATGATGGGCGGCACTTATAGGCAGAACTGATGGGCCCTAATTGGCAGCACTGTTTGACACTGACAGATTGCACTAATGGGTGACAGTGATGGGCACTGACAGTTTGCAGTGATTGGCAGCACTGTTTGCCTCTGACAGGTGGCACTGAGTGCCATCACAGATTTGCACTGATAGATTGCACTGATGGGTGGCAGTGATGGGTAGTGGCAGGTTGAGTTTACAGGTGGCACTGAGTGCCATCAATGATTGGCACTGATAGATTGGACTGATGGGTGGCAGTGATGGGTAGTGGCAGGTTGAGTTTACAGGTGGCACTGAGTGCCATCAATGATTGGCACTGATAGATTGGACTGATGGGTGGCAGTGATTGGCACTGATTCGCAGCACTGTTTGGGACTGACAGGTGACAATGAGTGCCATAACTGAATGGCACTGACAAGCGGCACTGATTGGTAGCGCTAAAAAAAAAAAAAGAGAGGTGAGTACTAAATTGATCATATGTTATTGCTTGTAAGATGAGGTTTTTTAAATGAAATCCAGGGACATATTATTTTTATTTGCAAATGGTGAACTACACACCTCTGTACAGCACGCCTCTGTAACCCCACACAGCACGCCTCTGTACCCCACACAGCACGCCTCTGTAACCCCACACAGCACGCCTCTGTACCCCACACAGCACGCCTCTGTAACCCCACACAGCACGCCTCTGTACCCCACTATACCTCCTAGTACACTTCCCTCATCACATCTCGCCCAATCGCCAGCCACCTCTGCAGTCACTGAGCCACTTCCTACTGTATGTTGCTGTGGTTCCCGCGGGTGCCGGCGAACCAGGCAGGAATACACACTGAGGGCAACACAGCTGGAAGCGGGCTGTCAACACCCCCCCCCCCCCACCCCCCATCAGCTGGCAGGAGAGGCAGTGCTGGTTGGGCAGAAGAAAGGAGCACATGAAGCAGAGAGGCGGCAGGATCAGCAGCTGCAGAAGGATTCAATACTAATAATCAGTTTTAGCAAATGCCGCCCTGCCTCCTCTCCTGTACAGGTGTGACAGGGAGGCCACACAGCCTCTCAACGTGGCTCTGGTGTCACCTAGGTGCGGTCCGCACCTCCATAGCAATGCCACTGCTGTCCACCCCTGCAATCTGGGGACGTCTGGTCACCCTATTGTAGTATGCCACTGCTGTCCGCCCCTGCAATCCGGGGACGTCTGGTCACCCTATTGTAATATATGACATGCTCGTTTATTGTAGTGTAACTGCAGGGAGAGAGGCGCTGAAACAAATCTTAGATGATGTCAGGGTGGGCGGGGCCAAGCAGCTATCGAAGAACAGCCAATTATTGTGCTTCTTAAGAAAGGGGCCGCATACACGTAGCAGCCCACCCAGACACCATCCTATTGGCTCATGTTCGATAGCCGCTCGGCCCCGCCCACCCCAACAGCATCTAGGATTTGTCACAGCGCCTCTCTCCCTGCAGTTAGAGTACAATAAACGAACATGTCATACAAAATTATATTACAAGCCATGCACGCCTATCATGGCAATGCAGCGGCATCACTGGGGGGGGTTGTTCGGACAACACCCCCCCCCAGCGATGCAGCTCCATTTCCATGATATTCCGTCTTCTATTACCTCTCCTCTCCTGCCTGTGTGTTGTGATTGGCAGGTTATAGCAATGGGGTGGGAACTTCCGCAAGGGAACATTGCTATAGCAACCTGTCAGGAAGAAGGACGGCTCCCTGAGGCATCACTGAGCATGTGCGAGATTTGGTGATGCATGATGGGTAGACAGCTGCACAGAAATCCCAGAAATTAAAACTAGACGGTTTCAGATGCCCACAACTGAAATGGAACCTGCCTGCTTCCGAGATCAGTAAGTAAATAACTATTTTTAAACTAAGTAATAGCGCCAAAAATATGACATGTTAGCAATGTTCATTTACAGATCAAGACAGTTACAGAGCAGTCTTTTTTTTTAAAAAAAGGTTTGGGGTACTGGAATTCCGCTTTAAGGAAAGCAAAAAGTTGTTAAATATTTTAAATGTATTTCAGTGTAAATACTGTTTTTCTGCAAGTCCTACAAATGAAGGAACTTCATATTGATGTAGAACATGGTTAAAATTGTAACTTTTGTTGGTAAACATCATTAAATCACAATTTTGTGTGTTTACAATTACAAAAAAACACTTCATACTTTCAATAAATATATTTAGTAATGATTTTTGTTTTGTGGTTTTACTGTTATTACATGGAATTGTGTCATTATGAGAGAGAAAACTTTTTTTATAGTGTTTTATGTTGTTTAACCACTTGCCTACCAGGCACGAACACCTCCTTCCTGACCAAGCCATTTTTCTGCTTTCAGCGCTGTCCCATTTTGAATGACAATTGCGCGGTCATGCAACGCTGTACCCAAATAAATTTGTTATCATTTTTTCCCCACAGATAGAGCTTTATTTTGGTGGTATTTGATCACCTTTGCGGTTTTTATTTCTTGCGCTATAAACAAAAGAAGAGGGACAAGTTTGAAAAAACATATTTTTTACTTTTTATTATAATAAATATCCATTTTTCTTTTTTTAAAAATGTTTTTCCTCAGTTTAGGCCGATACGTATTCTACATTTTTGGTAAAAAAAAAAAAAAATCGCAATAAGCGTATATTGATTGGTTTGCGCAAAAGTTATAGCGTCTACAAAATAGGGGATAGATTTACAGCATTTTTATTATTATTTTTTTTTTACAAGTAATGGCGGCGATCTGCGATTTTTATCATGACTGCAACATTGCGGCGGACATATCGGATACTTTTGACACATTTTTGGGACCATTCACATTTATACAGCGATCCGTGCTATAAAAATGCATTGATTACTGTATAAATGTGACTGGCAGGGAAGGGGTTAACACTAGGGGGCGCTGCAGGGGTTAATATGTTCCCTATGTTAGTGATTCTAACTGTGGTGGGAGGGGACTGACTGGGGGAGGGGACCGATCTGTGTCCCTATGTACAAGGGACACACCATCGGTCTCCTCTCTAGTGACAGGACGTGGATCTGTGTGTTTACATACACAGATCCATGTCCTGCTCAGTTACTGGGCAATCGCGGGTGTCCAGCGGACATCGCGGCCGCCGGGCACGCGCATCAGGTACCCAGAGACGCGGCGGGCAGGCGCGCGCACGCCCCATAGTGGCCAAAATGTAGCCGACGTCATATGACGGCGTCCCGCCACAAGCGGCTACAGGTTAAAGAACGTCTCAGGTTACGACTGTAACCTATGCTCCCTGAGAACAGGGAACGAGACAATACGTCATATGATGCTTTCGGGAATGCCTCGCGCGTGACAAGTGTCTGAACTCAAATATCAACTCACTGCAATCGTGTTGACCGGCGACAGTCCATGAATCATCAGTGTGAATGATTAACGCGCGACCTGGGATGTATATAAAGGTAAAGGGGAGAAAACTGCGCTTGGAACGGGGGAGGGAACTACTCGAACCAACAGGAATTTTCAAGTCAGGCTAACATACTTACTGAAAGGTTTCTCGAAAAGGGCTACACTCTAAACTCTCTCTTACCGACCCTCAAGGAAGTGGAAGAGATGGATAGAGGGTCTCTTCTTAGAGAAAAAGAAAAAGCCCCCCAAGGAACATTTTGTGACTCAATGGTGCCTTTTGTAACCACCTACTCACTCCAACATAAAAATATCAAGCAAATCATTTCTAAACATTGGCACATTGTTAACAACGATAGAGTATTGAGTAAAATCCTACCTGAAAGACCCCAAGTAGTTTTTAGGGGGGCCCCTTCGCTTAGGAACCGTGTGGCCCCTAATATTCTCGATCCCCCCATCAAAAA
Organism: Lithobates sylvaticus; assembly: GCA_028564925.1. Lineage (NCBI taxonomy): Eukaryota > Metazoa > Chordata > Amphibia > Anura > Ranidae > Lithobates > Lithobates sylvaticus. The sequence continues at coordinate 349,489,309 of CM053030.1, read as the reverse complement.
ATTAACCTTTTTCGACCAGCTAACTGGTTTTTACCAATGCAGGAAATGTAGAGTTTGCTCATTCAATAGTTGCAAAAGTAGAAGGACACAAAAGTTTTTATCTACGAGTACTCAAGTCCAGCATACCATAACTCCGTTTATTACCTGCTGTACAGTAGGGGTAGTATATTTGCTACAGTGCCCTTGTGGCCTTCAGTATATTGGGCGGACCAAACGCCCATTACAAATTAGATTGAATGAGCACATCACAAACATTAAGGCTGGATTTAGGAATCATTCGGTCTCAAAGCACTACCTTTTCAAACATAATAGAGACCCCTCTAATACACTCTTTTTAGGGATCGACAAATTTAGTGCTAATTGGAGGGGGAGCTCACTGGTGCGAGAAATATCCAAATCTGAAATGTCCTGGATCCATAGGGTTAAAACATATGTCCCCTATGGGTTAAACATAGATGTGGATGTCAACGCATTCATTGACAATTCATGAATTTGTTGGTTCCAGATTATGTTTGATATGTTCTAGTTCTGAGCTACATGTGTCAAACACACACTATACTCCATTTTTCAATTTCTGTTAGATTTTTTAAAAATTTTTGAAAATATGCTGTTTGGAGGAAAAGTTTATACTTTTCCCCCCCCTTTTATTGTGATTTGGTCTTAAGAGGAAAAATTTTAAAAATTATCCCCAGCACTATTCTCTTTCTTTAGCCATAGAGGTGGATTCCAATGGTTTATGGAGCTTACCTGGTATCCGTGGTCAATATATGTACTATAGAGAATTACAGTGTTTCTCTTTTTCTTGAATCCAAATTTATTTAAAAGAGAAAAAAATTTATTTTTTTTGCATACTATGTTTTCTTTTTTTTACTATGCTTCGCTGTTTCATTTTAAAGCATGTGATCCCCCCGGTTTCAGCGATAATAATTAGTAAAAATTTTTTTAATTTTTTAATTAATCTTTTCTCCTTAATATTTACTATTAGCCGAGCATTAAGGTTTGCTGTGGCTAAAACTGACATTATTATATGATGTCTCAGTGTATTCCTTGCAATGAACAAGTTTCCAATACCTGGTCCAATATAGCTATGTTTTGCCCATACCTATAATGGTTGTTTGTGCTTCACAACACGGAGCTCAGAACGAGGCTTGTTTAGCTGTGTGTCTATATAACGGTGGTGATTCAGCACGCTACCCGTACCCATTGAAAACGTCAGCCTATGACGAAACGCGTCTGGGACGTACGTGCTGACGTCACCACGCCATTGAGGACGGGTTTTTCTGTTTATGTTGCCGGCCGGCTTCTATTTTATGCCTGAAACGATCTTCTTTTATGTAAGTGTAACCTTTAAATTTTTTTACAATAAACTTGTCAAACGTACTCCACCATGGTCTGCTGCTTTCTCTCCCTTTGGGTAAATTATGAGCCGCTGAGCTTAGGAGACTGAGTACCGATCTTTGAAGTGGACCAGGACCTTTTGCTACCAACTACTGGCCTATTTTATCTGGGAAACTATATGCATTGATTATCGGTAGTCTCTGGTAAGGAGCCCCTCTGTGTGGTGACGGGACACGTGTCAGTCGTTTTGCTTTTTGGATCACTGGTGTATGTGTTTGATACTTCTTCTTGCTGGGATAAATGCCAGTCGTTTGTTTTCTGTTGTGTTCTGGTAAGCGCAATATTCAAATGGTGGAGGAGTTTCCTACTTTGAACACGCTTTAATTTTTCATTTTTTTAATTTTGTTTTTTCACACTGGGTGTTCTAAATTAATGTCCTTTTATTTTTGTGTAGAAAAGTGCTATATATATATTTATATATAGCTCTTTTTTTCATATTTTTGACAATATTACGCTATGTCTGCTCCCCTTTTTTCTTTTGGGTAATAACCACTGGGGGCATACGCCACTCTCGAGTATCTTATGTTCCGCGTTCCTGAACCATCTAAAGGCCCAGGCTGGGTATAAGCCAACTGCGGAATTGTTGCTTATTTCTGGTAAGCATATCACTTGGAAGGCTGTGTTATTGATTTGCTGAAAACACTTTTATCACCTCCGAACCTTCCTGGAAGGATTTAGTCTACTGTACACCAATACACCTTGCCCCTTTTTTTTGAGGACTACTAATAGCGAACCTCCAATCTGGGACTTTTCAAATCTATTCACAATAATTGTCCAATATATTCACTATTGGGTAAATAATTTACTCACTGTATATTTTGTATTTATCTAAAAACTTTTTTGTAAGCAATTTTTGAAAAAATTGTTTATTTATTTTCTGTATTGTTTTCACTTGATTGTGACATTCCTGGTCAACACTCATGTATATAAAGGTGGCCTTCCAAACATGACAATATCCTTTCGTCTGAAAGGACTGTTTGGTAGGCAGGACCCGAAGCATGGCAGGGAGGCGTAGTGTCTCGTTCCCTGTTCTCAGAGAACATAGGTTACAGTCGTAACCTGAGATGTTCCCTTTCGAAGGGGACTTCAACACTACGTCTTATGATGCTTTGGGGAACGATATACCAATGCCACCATGCTAAGGGGAGTGCATGCCCAATGGCAGTGACAACTGTCATAACCAGCAATTCAAATGAATGCTAGAACCACTCACCCTCAGGTCACACTTGGCTGTCAGTGACAGCACTCCCTATGGCCATAGCCTAAGCTATATGATACCACAGAAAACCTCCATAAACATAGTTTAATGGAAGGTCTACCTGGGCCTGCACAACTTCAATCTTAGAAGTGGTCCCTTCTAGGGATTGTGGCTAGGGGACTATTGGACCACTACCTGACTATTCAGAGGAACATGCCACCTGAAATGCCACAGGCCTGACCTGGTCTCACTACACAAGACACACAGTCTGGCCACTTCCTGTCTGTCCGAAGATATAGCCTCTGGACACTTTCCTAAAGGTAAGGCATCCAACCCGAGGGACTGCGAAGCTGGCAGTGAACCACTCAGCCCGGATCTCAGAGACGGGATAACCCGGAGAGTATTACTCCCCTACATTCATGCCTAACCGGGTGAAATATTTCCTACCTCAGGCAGTTTTGTGGTCTGGTCTCATGCTGGGTAAGTGACAACTTATTTTTCAGGATTGCTTGGGGTGAGGTTGTGGGATTTGAACAAAGGCTAATATTTGACATTGTTACAGCCATATTGTTAAACTTAAAAAAATATTATCTTAAATCAACATATAATTACCTCATTGTAGTTTAATAAAATATGATATGGCATATTTAATCCATTAATTTGTGTTCACTGCGGTAAACAATATGTTGTGGGTATTCATCATAATACATTTTAAGGTCTAAATTAATTACTTTTATATAGGTGATCTTGGCCATCATGGAAAGGGACCTGCCTACAATCATTTGTCCAAGATTTTTAGGCGTTGCGGTCAGTCAGGCACACGGGTACATGTTTGATAATATCTTACACAGTGAATACATAACTTGTCCAAAATTACATGCATAATATATGTACTCTTTAAACCTCAGTAATTATTTTATGCAATAGAATGTAGAACTACACGACTCAGGGTATAATGGAGAAAAGCCAATGGGATCTGAAATAAAATTTGATTCCAGAGACATCGTCTCATAAGGCTTGACGATTTTGTTCAGATTTATCGACAGACTCATAATGCTCTCTTAATGGAGTTCTCTGACTCTACACGCAAGAGAAAAGTATGTTTATTGAAATTTGTACCTTCAGTATAAGTACTTACCTGCACTTATTTCCTAAATAATCCTTCCAATGAATCTGCTTTATTTAAGAAATACAGGGTAAATGTTGAATTCTGGAGAGAAAGGAAACCTTCCAAGAAAGGCATCTATATGTCGCCAATAAAGAAGGGTTTCCCATTCAGGACAACCAAAGTGGTATTGCAGTATCATATAAAATATTATCACACTTCATTGTTCCTTACGATTTTAAATAACAATATGGCTACTGTTTATATTATACTTTATAACATTTAAAACTTATTCCGTTTTATTTAATAATATTCCGAATCCAGATTTGATGTATAAATGCACTAATAAATTAATGATTTTTGAAGCCACAAATCTAATTTTAGTTTATGTGATGTGAGAAATATATCTTCCGGTATGTGATGTGAATGGTTTAGGCTGAAGTATAAAGGACGCAAACCAGGTTTGGAGGGACCGAAGACAGTAACAGACACCAGCTCGACTGGATCCAAGTCAGATAAGGTACGACTTCAATGTCATACTGTGATTCATGGTGTAAAGAGTTTTACAGTGTGTCCAGTGAGCTATATCTTCCTGTATGTGATGTGAATGGTTTAGGCTCCAGTCAAAGGATGCAAAATGGGTTTGGAGGGACTGAAGACAGCGACAGACACCAGCTCGACTGACTGAACCCAAGTCTGATAAAGTATGTCTTCAATGTCATAATGTAAACTGTTTTTCCAGTGTATAAAGTGAGCCATATCTTCCTGTATGTGATGAGAATGGTTTAGACTGCAGTTAAAGGACACAAACCAGGGTTGGAGGGACCAAAGAAAGTGACAGACACCAGCTCAACTGGACCCAAGTCGGATAAGATATGACTTCAATGTCATGATGTAAAGTGTTTTTCCTGTGTATCCAGTGAGCCATATCTCCCTGTATGTGATGTGAATGGTTTAGGCTCCAGGCAAAGGATGGAAACCAGGTTTGGAGGAACCGCAGACAGTGACAGACACCAGCTCGACTGGACCCAAGTCAGATAACGTATGACTTCAATAAGAATTAACAGTTTTTAAGGTGAATAATTGATGAGTTAATATCTATCACACTTTGAAAAAACACATATCTGTTCCACAGGAACCATTAAGGAGCACTGACATCCCAAAAAAGCCTGGGAGTACAACAACATCTGTAAATAAAAACTATGGACCATGCTGGCAAAGAGCAGACTCCTCAGAAAAAAAAGCTTCAGCAAGACTACAAAGCCCTCCACTGGTCCCAAAGCGCAGCGAAATGACTGCTGTTCTTCATCTGTACCACTGGCTTAGCTGTGATGAGATATATTTTGCATCATACTTGCTTGCAAGCAAGTACCCTCACATTCATGGCTTTCAGTCAAGTGTTTTACATAATGGAGGGATTGTGGGTACTCCAAGCAGCCCATGTGTGCAAATTTTACACACTGAGGACAACCACTGGGTAACTGCTAGAAGCCTGTTTTGTCGGAACAAAGAAAAAAACAAGTTTTGTCATGGTTAATTAGGCCAAAGGAAGACATTTAACAGTTATTTATCCTGCTTTCCAACATCAGTCGAATTGTAATAACTGTGGTTTGTTTGCAATTGCTTTTGCATTTGCATTGTGCTGCAACCTGAGGCCAGAAAACTGCAAGTTCCGTGAGGGCCGGTTGAGGACTGAACTTCTAACTTCCTTCAGGGAAGGCCAAATCCATTTTAACACAGAGCCAAGAGTTGGTGCTCCAAAGTCAGGACTGCACGCTGCAGTGAAGTAATGGTAGAATGTTCTTTGTGCAAGGGGTGGTATCATCCTGTGACCATACCGCAAAATGCCATTACTGGGGATGATGGCTGGAAATGACACAATTGTACTGGCTAAATGACATTTTCTTGAATTCAATTTAGGAAGTCCAATTTAGGAATTTTTTTAATTCAGTTTAATTTTTCATTGCTTTGATTATTAAATTTTTTATTGTTTCTCTACCATTTCAAATTGTCTATTTGATGTATCCATGTAAAGTTAAGATTTTATTGTATATATTTTTTTTTTTTATTAGCAGGGTCTAAGGAATACATGGCTTTTTTAGTTACGTTTGTGCATGTCAGTGGTCTTTTTTGACAAGTTTATAAAAGTTTATGTTGTTCATAAAACAAATGGCTTGAATAAGCAAATTATATATATATATATATATATATATATATATATATATATATATATATATATATATATATATATATATATATATATATATATATATATATTTTTTTTTTTTTTTTTTTTTTTAAATCCTATTGTATTTCAGTTAATAAATGGAAAATATAAAGAAAGTATAAAACTTTCAAGCATCAATGTGCGATAAATCACGTAGTCTTAATAATTTCTTGTCAGTAAAGTATGTACTGTACACATTCATGTAAGAAAAGAGAGTCTTTATACAACTCTGAAGTCACTTAATGTGACATATCTCCAAAACGCTACAGTGCAATGTTTGCAAATGAGTTGTGCATAGTGTATGTATTAGTGTAGTGTATGTACTCAGCCCCATGTTTGGGGTAGTGTATGAACCGATCAGCCGTCAGCATGATATAAACTGATGATATACATATTCCACTATAAGGTAGGGGATTGTAACCTTATTGAGGGTCAAAAAAAAAAAAAAATTGATAATAAACACACCCTAGAGAGTAAAACTACATAATTTTATTAGCTATATATATTGGATATAGTTCCTATACATTCTCATTGGAGCCTTTTTCCTTTCTTTCCTTGTCATTTTTCAGAACATCTTTGGCCATTAGTGGATATTACTCAAAATCAAGACATATCAGTTCCCTCTCTCCTCCCCCCATTACTTTTTTTGGGGGGTTGGTTGACCCGAGCCTCCTACATGTACAATTGTCTATGAGCTTCCGTAGAGGTAGGTATAGTTTGACAACTGACATTGGGCATGGTCATACTATCCTTCCACATCTCGAGTAATCACATTTTATTTACTTAAACACAATTGTGTTAAACAATTTGAAAATGAACAGGACTTTTCTCTCCCCCTACAACTTACTTTTTGTACTTTACAGGCCCCACAAATACTCAATTTGAAAATGAAACAAGAGACTTTTGAGGGCTCTCCCCCTACAACTTCCCAGCCATCAGGGCGGTAATCCGCCCCCAGGCACCAGGCCTCCAGGCTCCAGTTTTCCAGTCCGCTATGGCGCCATCGGGGCGGCGGGGGGGAGGTGCGGCGGTCGGCCATCTTGGTTGTGGGAAACTGGGATACTGACTGCGGCCCGGGCTGCCGGCCACGGCCAGTGGTACGCGAAATGGTGGGGCAAGAGGAGGAGCACACAGAGGAGCCAGGGGGGGCCACAGCAGTCAGGATTGGGTTTTCTTGGGATTGACGAGGGGGGACCGCAGCAGAGGACCAAGGTTGCGTTCCGCCCAGGGGAATCCAGAAACTGGTTGGCGCAGCAGGGTGACGTTCCGCACTAGACCCTGCAGTCCCTCAGCCGGGGGGGGCCAGTACCAAGACGGCCCGGCAGCAACCTGACGGGCAATGCGGGGTGAAGGCGGTCCGCCTACGAGAGCACGGTCAAGGGGGAGGAGCAACGCAAGCAGGCCCAGCCGGGGGCAAAGGTCGGCAGTGGCTGGGGGCGTACTTTGGCTGCGACCGCTGGGTATAGCCCTGTGTAAATCCCTATTTGGGACGTGCTGTTGTGGGACCATCGGGACCAACACTTGGAAGTCTGGTCATGCCTTGACCCCTATGACATTGGAGGTAGGGGATCATGCATGCGTATATTGACTTCACATAGACGTTACCGCTACCGCACATTCATGCAGCATATATAATGTTAAACTATCTTTTGTATATATTAACCAATATATTGTTTTGTATACATACCATAGAATAAGAAAATATTTCCAAAACCTTCGTCCATCTGCAAATATACTTTATCCTTGTCTCCTGATGAAGCCTATCCAGGCGAAACATGTTGAGCGATTGGACAAGTATCACGACCTATGTATTTTGAGTGTATGATCATAAAGTTGTTCTATTAGGAATTGTATGTAGTACCTTTGAACCCTGTGACCCATATACTGCTGTACATGGAGTCTAACATTCATTCCCTTGTTTCTTTGTTTTATGTGTCAATAAAATAAGCATTTTTTATCTTATCTCTATGAAATGTTTTTTTTGTGCTTGTACCATAGACAGTCCCGAATCTCCAATATCTTTTTTCTCTCTGTCATTTACTCTGCGGCACCCAATAGAGCACCCGGATTTGTTTGCTTTCCTTGGGGTGGAACCTTTTGAGATTCAGAACTGGTTGCAACCAATAGTAAGACCCCCAAGAAATAAAGAGGTAACCAGAGGAAGGAGATCACGCACCCCAGAAGGAGTGGGGCTAACGAGAGAAGGGACAATACCACCTTAAAGAAGAAAGATGGAGGAGTCTAGGAGGGATCCCCTTCTATCGGGACAGCGTAAATAACTGCCTCACCCTTCTTTTTTTTTTTTGGTTTTGTGCGGTCTGTGGGCACATCCTATGTCTGAGAATAAGGATTTTTTTCAGAGGTGACTAAAATATTGATATAGATCCTGTTTAATTTAGATACCATTTATTAAGTAGGTGGAGCCATGAAGTTCTGAGAATAGACACCACCCTGCTCCCCACCAAGGGAAAAGGGGAAACAAGGGAGGAAAGAAACCCACCCTTTTTTTTTTTGAGGGGGCCTCTTTTTTTTGGGGGGGGGGGAGGGGGTATAAAATGTTTTTGTTCGTTTTTTTTTCACTGCGGGAATCTTCCACTTTTTTATGGAAATGTGTATTTTGCACACAATAGTAGGTAACACAGAAAGGTAATGAATATAGGGGGGCGGGGTAGTAGAGAGGGAAGGGTGGTGTTTTGAGGGGGAGATAAAGAGACACTTGAAAGGAGTGTAATTTTGCACGTCTGGGGGGGTTTAATGAGTGTAATTTGGTGTCACTGGAAGTTTCACGGTACAATCTGGGGGTATAGGGGCACTTATATAAATAACATGGGGGCGGGGAAAGGAGAAGGGAATCACTTTTTTTTTTTCACCACATTACTCCATCTCTCAGCGCCCATTTCCGGGGGAGGGGTGGAGTATCTATATAAGGTAATAGGATGCACAGGAGTAACGGTACAGTAGGTACACTTGGATTAGAGATATTATTAACGTGTTATTTATTATTTGTATATTATTTTGTATCACATATTGTATCACTGTATAATGTGTTGGTGCCAATTAGACTGGCAATCACTTAAGCAATATTAAGGGGGGGGCAATATTTTCTCTTTTTTTTTTTGGAAAAAAAAACCCCCGTAGGAAGACTGAGGATACAGGGAAATACCCTAGGTAAATAGACAAAGAGGGAAAGGGGGAGGTGTCGAAAAATGTTCTTTTTTTTTTATCGGCAGCCTAAAAGAGGAGAATATTTGGGAAAATGAAGAGAGATTTTATTTTTATGTGAGAGGAACGATGTGATGGGTAAAGGTAGGAATGGGGTTAGAGGGAACCGGAGAAGATGGGTCTGATCCTACGGAAGGAAGGGGTAAGGATGGTATAAAGAATATGGAACAGGGAAAGGTAAAACGGGTTATGAAGCTTTGTATTTGGGGTAGACGGCCATATGGAGGGGATCGGGAGCGGAGCTCTCGGACATTTCTGGACCAGGCCCCTAATTAGGTCCACACCTCCCTGAGCCACCGGAAGGAGGCTCAGAAGTAGGTGTCTCTCTTAGGGAACCGGGGAAAGGGTTTTTTCCTTCTTTTCTTTTTCGGGGGTTCTTTTTTTTTTTCCTCCCCTCTTCTTTTCACCCTTATCCCCCCCTCGAAAATGGAGGGGAAAAGGGTGACTTCTATGATTGTAAAAGGGTCTAAATGTTCCGGAGAAAAGGAGGATGTTGTTAAAGGATTTGAAACATTATCATACAGATATAGCTTTTGTGCAGGAAACACATATCAGGACTGGTGGACTCTTTTCTTCAGAACAGATTCTTCCCTTGTGTTTACCATGCGCACAATCAAGAAGCAAAATTTAAGGGGGTGTCCATTCTGATTTCCAATCGGATATTCTGGTCTCTACTGGATAGGCGATTGGATGTGAAAGGCCACATTGAAGGAGTAAAACTAACATTAGCCACGATATATGCACCGAATACACAAGATGGGTTCCTAAATAAAGTCTTGAAAAAGTTAGCAGAATTTGCAGATGGAAAGTTGATCCTGGGAGGAGACTTTAATATTTCTTTGGACCCTAAAATGGATTCCTCCACAGGATCATCTTCAATTCCTGAGGGAGTAAGGAAGGGGGCTATACGGAAATTACAGGAGATGCGTCTGGTAGACGCATGGCAGAGTTTCCACGCAAGAGAAAAGGACTATACCTTTTTCTCCAACCCGCACCAACAGTACTCCCGTATTGACCTATTTCTTGTTGTACCACATTACCTACCCACGTCAGTAATAGACGTGACAATAGGAAATATAACATGGTCAGATCACGCCTCGGTTACATTGCAGATCTCGCTGTCTAGCTCGACTCGCACCCCCCGGGGTGCCGCTGGCATTTAAATGAAAGTCTGATACAGAAAGCAGACATATGCAAGGCCATAACAAAAGTAAATGATGGCATATTTTCAGACCAACGACACCCTGGGGAGTGACCCGGGCATGATATGGGAGGCACATAAGGTAGTCATGCGAGGGGTTTTAGTTAAATATGGGTCCCAAATGAAGAGAGTCCCAAATAATAAAATTAACAGAAGAAATTCAAAATTTGGAAACGCAACATAAGAAAGTACAGTCCCCACTGGTAGGGAAGGAATTAGCACACCTGAGGAGACAAATGACAGACCTTCTTCGCTACAAACCTAAAGCGGTGATACAAGCAGGGAATAAAGTAATGTATGAACTAGGAGACAAATGTGGCAGAATACTGGCAGGGAAGCTTAAGGAGATGGGGAGGACAACTTACGTACCTAACATAAAGGGAAAAAAGGGACAGTTATTCTCAATGCCTGAGGATATAGCGCAGAGGTATAAAGAATATTACGCCTCTCTGTATAATTTGACACCATCATCTTTACCTATGGCTAAAATGGAGGAATACCTCTCCCAGGCAGGTCTTAGTAAATTGCCCTCCCCAGTACGAAGCAGTTTAGAAACCCCAATATCCATTGAAGAATTAACCACAGCAATTAAATTAGTTAAAAAAGGGAAGGCACCAGGTCCTGATGGATATACAATACAATATTATATTATAGGAACTTAATATCAACATTAGGCCCATATATGGTAAAGGCATTCAACGCGCTCGGCCGGACTGCCGCACCCCCCCCCCTCCAGATGCACTTATGGCACATATTTCGGTTATCCCGAAGGAAGGGAAGGACTTGACAGAGTGCGGCATTCGGATTTCGTTGTTGAATGTAGATTTAAAAAACTTTTCACTAAAATATTGGCCACCCGTATACAACCGCAATTACATCAGTTGGTACACTTATATCACGTGGGGTTTATTCCCTTGCGTGAAGCGAGGGATAATTTCACTAAAGTATTGAACCTGGTACATTTTGCCAATCAGACCAAAACCCATAGTGTTTTTTTGAGTACAGACGCAGAAAAGGCGTTTGACCGAGTAAATTGGAAATTCATGTTTGCAGTACTGAGGCAAATGGAGATGGGAAAGGGTAAAAAAAAAACAGGGGGCGCACCGACCTTGTGCATTACCACTAAAAAAGCTTTATTAAAATATAAAACAGCAAAATTAATACTCACAAACGAGTATTGATAGAAGGCATAAACAGTAAAGTGCGTCCACCGCTAGGAACTTCCACAAGCCTGTACTTGGTGTTGAGTAGATCTGACGATTCATCAAACAATGGCTAACGTGTTTCTGGGGAGAACCCCTTTCCTCAGAGCCTAAAGCGGACAATGGTCTTTCCCCCAGAGGCTCTCTTATATATGTGTGCATGTGCGACCGTGCCACTCGATCAAAATCGAATGACACATTGGGAGCAGGTAGTAATGCTAGTAATATCAATGGACTACAATCAAATGATATGAGTTGTCTTTTTTTGTGGAAGGAGGTGCGGGGAAGACAAAACTTGCAGCGCAGAAAAACAGCACATTCTGACCCATATCACCCCTGAACACCAGGAGGCAACAACAGCAAAAGCAACAAGAGGCTGTAGGGGAGGGCGGAAAACCACAAAGGGATCCAAAGTACTAGAAGGCCACTCTACAATAAAAATATTCAATCTGTCAAAATGTGAATTCCCGGAATCAGAACTGAAGTTGCTTAGAAGAGGACTCAATTACCCCCCAGAGAGCCCCCCTAATCTGTTTGAACTTTTTATCGATCTGAATAAGTTCATACGAAACCTCACCATAAAGCGCCACTTTAGGATAAAGGAAATCAATGGATCAGTAGATGTAAGTGCCGGGAACAACCATTCCCACCTCCCTCAGTGACTTTGGAGACAAAGGAATATTGGAGATCCTGAAGGAGCTTTATGTGGAAGGAGGCAGGGACTCCACTGATGGGACCAATGGATCCGGAATGTTCCCTTCGGCCAATTTTGCAGATTAAGGCGAACTTGTACCATGAAATAGGACTATGAGGAACAAAGTATTGTCCTCATGAATAAATTTAAAGAGAAGGGATTCAAAGATGAACATCTAGAGGAAGCCTTTCAGAAATACCTGTCTCAATATGACAATGTTGGGATGGAGGGAGCTAGAAAGAAGGAACCGCTTGGGGAAGAACAACTACAGGTACGATTCTACACTAGATTTAACAATAAAGCTCTCGCAATACAAAAAATCCTCAAAAAGAATTGGAGGATATTAGAATCAGATCCCATCCTAAAGACCAATCTCCCTCAGCGTCCAAATGTAATCTTCAGGAGACCGAAGGACCTAAAGAGTATCATCGCCCCAAGTAGTGTGAAGAATATTAGGAATAGAGGTCTCAACAACCCTTGGACTATGCTATTTGACCAAAAGGGGAGCTACAAATTGTGAGAACTGTGCGCATATGTACCATAGGAAGAAAGAGGTTACAGGCGCTGATGGTAAAATGCATAAGATTAAGCAATTCATCAACTGTGGCACCCCATATGTAATATATGGTCTCTTGTGGCCTTCTCTATATTGGCCATACCTCAAGGCAAATGAGAACCAGGATGAACGAACACAGAAGTAACATCCTGACTAAAAAAGATACATACTCGGTACCAAGGCATTTTAAAGATGTCCACGACAGTAGTGTGGACGGCCTGAAGGTTTTTGGCAATGAGGCCATACCAAATGAGTTGGACAGTGGCAAAAACATCAGTTACTGTGCAATAGAGAAGCATACTGGATTTTCTCTCTAGGGACCATGGCCCCCAAGGGCTTGAATGAAGATATAGAACTGCATAATCTCGTATGAGACTTGCAGTCCTAGTAGAGCCTTTTTTGGGGGGTCTCTCCAGGTTTTTAGCTATGTCCACTTCACATGTATTTATCACGTCCATGGTGGTTCCCTGGAGGGGGACGCTAGGCGCCAATCACCGAGCAGCTTGTCAGCTCGGGTGCGGACGCCCCTCCCCCTTACGGGCCCATGCACGTGGCGTTGGCGGCGTCACACTACATAGTTCCCAGTTGGAGCAGGCTTTACATTCAGCCTGGTCCTTCCTGAGATCCCTGCACACCAGCTGTTGCTCTGCTGGTTTTTGCAGGGTAACGCAGCATTTCGGGTCAGTGTTCCTCGATCTGGGGTTATTTCGTTCTGCAGGTTTATTTAACTGCACTTAGCATGCTTTCTCTTTTTTAAAACACTCTATATTATTTATATTCATTTTCACTTTCATTTTTTAGTTTTACACTCACACATACTTTAGTCACTACCATCCCTTATCCTACATAATTTATTCCATCACACACACACTTTGTTATATCTTCCTACTCCTATTATTTCTTCATATTAAGATACATTGGGTCTAAGGTGTACATACTATCCTTAAAATCATTATTACTTTTAACATATACATTATATACTATAGATCATTATACCATTTACATGTGTGTATATATATATATATATACATATGCAATACTCTCTGAGTTATTACTACCTCAAAAAATATCTATATACAAGTTATCATTACTTCAAATACATATATACCTTATGGGTTATTCTAGGTTTACTTATATACATATATATTTCATTTTCAGAATTCCGTTTTCTGTACCCAGACACTAGCACTTTTGTCACATGCAGACCACCCCACCTCCAGGTGCGCTGTAACACCACCCAATGCTGCTACTGTAGTTTACGCCGCCTCAGCTCCGGCGGTGGAGTCGATACCTCTGACCCACTGCATCCCGTTCACTGCGGGCCGCACTCACCGCCCGTTTTCGGTAAGTGCGCTTGGAAAGTTTTCTTTTAACCTCTACATCACTCACTATATGAGTGTGGCTCATTATATCTATATTTATACATTCCACAGGAACCTGTCGCATCAGCTCCTGATGAGTGGAAATGCATCCACGAAACGCGTCGAGCTACAATCGATGCTACAGTGATACTTACTACGTTCTGACGATTTTATCAATTTTCGATTTAATATGACTATACCCTATAATGTGACCATTATTATTACTACGAACAGAAGTACTGGGCATGTCGTTTATGGGACTTGGGGACCATATTATCGTTTCATCTATTTTTATGTATCCACCTTGAATCATGTGTTCATTTATCTATACCTTTGCATATCATGTCTATTCCTTGTGATTACTACATGTACATATATGAACTAACTCTTTTACTGTGTTATTTATATACGTGATCAATTAAAATTACTATACTCTTACTCCCGCATTCTCAACCGTTTCATTTAAAGTCCCAAACTCCCTTTTTGACTGAACCAAATATAGGGATGGAGGTGCTATAACGTACCTCATTTAAAGTCCCAAAACTCCCCCCCCCCTTTTTTTATCACGTCCATTTACTAGTAATAGACCCCATTCCTGGATATTTAATTCAGTAAAGTCAGGCACACAATCCTCTGCTCCAGTTAGGTGATCGTATGAGACTTAGTCAGCTAATAGGAAGAGAGTGCCCATCTTATCATGTATAGGCCCCCGTGGGTATGTTTTAGATTTAGCTAGATGGGACATGTTCGGATTAGGCAGAGATGTGTAGAGTCAGGTACAGCTTTAGATAGGTTAGGATTCCCCTTTACATTTATTTTTGTGATAGTGTTTTGTTTCACTTTGGATTCATTCACTAAGCCAGCGGGCAAATAGTCCTTTTGCAGATTTAGAGGCCACATGTTAATGGGTATACATGCATATGTGTATATTTGTGTTGTATATGTATGTATATGTGTACATGTATGTATATATATATATATATATATATATATATTTTTTTTTTTTTATATGAGCGTACGAGTGCATATGTTTTGGGTTTTTATAGGGTTGGTAGCGTTGTAGTATCCCATTGAACCAACAAGCACTTATTGAGTTGCTGACTAACCAATTGGTTGTAGTAATAACAGAATAGGACAAAAAGCCGCGCTAGTGACTCAAAATATACAAAAATTACATAAAAATGTAAATTTAGAAGTGATAAAAGTCCAAACCCAGGAAAAAGGGGTTAAGCCAAAAACAAAAATAGAAGTCAATCAAAATAATTGTGATATAAATTAGAACAATATTCATAAGTGTGCCAAAATGAAATCCAAAATCTGTGACTGTGAACTCAAAAGCACCGTGATCCACCACCGTAATTAAAATGCGCTTACCAGAGGGCAAGCTTAATTGGGCCCATATGCTGATAACGGGATAAATTGCTCCAAAACGAATCTCCTCATAAAGGGTCAACCAGGGACAGATAACCAGATCCTGTTCCTCCTTGGGGCTAATAGTGGTATGAATAATCTCCAACAGTACCGGACCAGAATTCAAAATCCATAGTTTGGTGACTTTTCTGTAATTCACAGCATCATTTAAGTGTTAACAGGTGTTATAGACTGTCCCCGGCAGGTAGGTACAGCTGGAATTGTGACAATCCTCAGGTATTATTCAGATGAGACATATATCACTTCCATTGTATCACACATACAGGACAGAGGAGAACTCGTAGGGTGAATACAGCAGCCTGACACACAGAGCACACACTCCTCTAACGGCGAGGAGAAATTCAGGTATGTCCTGTATGTGTGATACAATGGAAAAAATAATGCTTTTTTTTTTCAAAATTGTCACTATTTTGATTATAGCGCAAATTCAATTCAAGGAAAACAAATGCTTGTGCTGTAAAGCTTTTCATAAAATGATGAAAGAGAGAGAAAGAGAGAGAGATAATAAATAAAAACGCTTGTGCTGATACGTTTTCATAAAACAATGAAAGAGAGATAAACAAAGATTGAAAGAGAGAGAGAGAGAGAGAAAGAGAAAAAGAGTGAGGGAAAGAAAGAGAGAAATAAATAAGGAATAAGAGAGAGAGAGAGAAAGTGAGAGAAAGAAAGAGAGGAGAAAATAATAATAATTAAGAATTCAAGAGAAAGAGAGAGCGACAGAGAAATAGACAGACAGACATGGGCAACTCGAGTGCTCTGAAAGAGTGTTCTCTCTCTGCTGTTACTGAAATTACCATACTCCTAGTAATAGGCGCACAGGTTTTTTTTTTTTTTTTGGCGGCTGGCTAGACTGTGTATTTTCAAACCGCGGCTAGCTTGATCGCAGTACCATGGGAGAAGAGACATGTTGCCGGAGAGGGACTGTGGAGTGCCCTGTTGTGGAGCTGTGGCCACTGGGAGACAGTGCTCACATAGGCGACATGGAGGCGGCCAGAAGAGGAGGGCAGTCTCCGCCCCTGCAGCATGCACAAGGTCCAGGAACAACAGAGGCAGGTCGGGTGTAAAGGCGGTGTCACAGCAGGAGGTGACCCCGCCCACTCCTCCTGTGACAGCCAGGATGCCAATATAAAATATTACATGTGTAGCGCGGGTATTCTTGCCTACTGAATTAACATTTATAACAAAAGTCTATGGACATTTCTATGGCTTAGTATTTGGCGCCATCTAGCGGCCAAACACAGATAGTGGACTTAAGTGATTTTTGCTTTCACGAAGCACTAAGCTGATTACAGGAAGTGACTGTTATTTACTTCGAGAGTTGACCTTTTTACCCAGGATGCCAGGTGACCTACCCATGGACACCCTCTCTGACAGTGGAAATAAAAGGAGATCAATGCGCAAACCAACGGGAAAAAAATCAACAGGCAGCTGCCAATATCAGGGTGTTCTCACACCAAAGAAACAAGCTGATATAAGTGGGTATGAATGTGGCGCTTACCAAATAAAATGATCCTCTGGAGGTATCACACAAAAAATACAAATGAAATGATCCTTTGGTGTGACGATACGCGCAAGGAAGTGAGTCGGGTGATGCTTTGTTGCTGGTCTCGGCCGGGATCAGTAACGCTATTTACCGCTATTTCTACATAACTACGTTTTTTAACCTATATTACAACCGCTTGTGTACAATATCACACTATGGAGTCCCTCCTTTTTTCTGTCTAAAATTCCTGGGGAGTGCCTGGAGGATCTTGGTTACTCTAAGGCCCCTTTCACACTGGGGCGGTTTGCAGGCGCTATTGCGCTAAAAAATAGCACCTGCAAACCGACCCGAAACAGCTGTTGCTGTGTCTTCAGTGTGAAAGCCCGAGGGCTTTCACACTGAAGCGGTGCGCTTGCAGGACGCTGAAAAATGTCCTGCAAGCCACATCTTTGGTGCGCTGTAGGAGCGGTATATTTACCGCTCCTATAGCGCCCCTTCCCATTGAAAACAATGGGGCAGCGTTCCGAACCCGCCCGCAAAACGCAGATGCATCGGTGGTTTGCGGGCGGTATTAACCCTTTCCCGGCCGCTCGCGGGGGTAAAACCCCCCCCCTGCTAGCGGCCAAAATGCTCCGCTAAAACGACAGTAAAGTGGCGCTTTATCGCCAGCGCCCCCAACGCCCCAGTGTGAAACCAGCCTAATGGAGGACAGAGACTGACAGGAGCAGTACCATCAGGGGGAGCCTGGAAACGGACCGCTCATGATGTTTGTAAGACTGTTTTTTCCTTATTTGAGGTGAGAGGCTGGGGCAAACACCATTCATTAATACACCAGAGAAAGCTTGGACGAGGTCACTGGTGCTGCTGATGAACAGCTTCTGCATCTTGAAAGAAATTTGGCACAAATTGTATTGCATTGCACAGTGTATGGGACTTGTATGGGACTTGTTTTCTTCACTAATGTTTTGGATTTATAATTTTGCGATATTTTTTCAAATTATCGCTTAAGCACTTATATGGACTTTTTTCGAAATCACTGATTATTTTTTTGCACGACAATAGGTGCAATATATTTATCTTCACAGTGTTTTCTTGCATATTGTTTGCACAAACTTCGCTGCACATTATTTATGAATTATTGCACTATTTTGTATATGAATTATTGCATTTTTTGCACAGATTGTTTATCTTGCATAGATTGCCTATTTTGCTAATTTTTGCCTCATTTGCACAATACTGCTAGTTTGCACGTTATTTGCACAATACTGCTAGTTTGCACGTTATTTGCACAAATACTTTATATTTTGAGAGGTAGCAGTCATTTACCTTGTCATTTTTTTTCCATGTGATTAGTGTCCTTCAATTAATTGTGATAGCATTGGTTAGCTAACCTCTGGCTTCACAATCTAATGAAGATATCAACACAAGGACACTTCATCTCTTTGGATTCACCCTTTTGTAGTTTCCAAAAGGATGCATGTTTGTTAATTAGTATATGAATGGTGATTTGTCATTCCAAGTAAGCGCCACAATATTACCTTAACCCTTTCAACTACCCTTTGGTGTAAGAAGACTTTTATGGTGGCTGCTGCATTATTAGTTTTATTTGCTATCTATTTTTTCCTTTGTGGCTTGTGCAGCAGTTCCCCATACTTCCTTACCATTGATGAGATATTAAGCCTCTGACGCCCTAATCCTTGCAGAGTTTTTCTCTCTGACAGTAAATGCTGGGTAGGACATAAAAAGGAGCCAGAGCGGCCATCTTAGGTGTCTTGGGAATGCATGGCCTGCCTGTGAGGAGGCCTCCCTAACCCCGCTCGATTGTGTGAGTGACCTGATGGTGCCAGAGAAACAGTGATGGATTGGGAAGATCCAGAGACACTCGTTTTGAGCATCGGAAGACCAAGTTCACTTATCGGAATGTAACAGAGTGACGGAGCCAGCTGAAATAGAAGCAAGCTGCAAACACCGGACCAAAGCTTCCATACAGAGTTCCGATCCAGTTGGTGAGCGGGTTGCGGCCCACAGTTTATTAACTTTTGCACCTAGTCAGACTTATATACAGATCTTGCTGAGATCCATAGTCCTACGGAGGAGGAGTATAGCAACTGACACTAGGCAGGCATAAGGCCTATCTGCTATTGCATCTAAAGCCTTGTATCATAGTTACAGAAGCAACCCCAGGATCATCCTTAACTCAGCTTTAAGTACTTTAACCCTTGGATTACAAATCATAAGGAATTATCATTGCTAGCAAAGACAAGAAGACTAAAGACTGAGTACTTTAAATGAGATCTCACACAAAGCTATAAAAGTAGGGGGAGCTCCCATGTATCTATACTGTTTATAATTGTTTCATCAAAAATTTATTGTACTGTCATTCTATGTTGGGATGACAGCACAATTACTGTAATCACCTGTTTGCCAATTTATACAGTAAAATATATTTTGGTTAAGTACCCCATTGTGTGGAGTATTGTTTTCTCCCAGCAGGTGGAGCCAGTGGACCCTGAGAGGACAATACAGGTATATTGTGTTATATTATATTGTACTGTATTGTATTGTATTGCACCACGGCTGTGTCAAGGGGACTGAGTCAAGTTAGAGGGGTTTATTACCAGAGTGCAGGCCCAAATCAAACCAGCAGCTCCTTCGGGGGTCAGTGCTATTTATATATATATATATATATATATATATATATATATATATATATATATATATACATACATATACATACATACACATACATACATACACACACACACACACACACACACACACACACACACACACACAATATGATTTATTTTCTATACATAGACATTTTTTATTTTAATTTGTTTCACAGTCATCTATTTTATAATTCGTTTTTATCAGGAACCTAGAGGAATGATATTTTTATATCCTTTTGTTATATATTTATTTTCATCCCTGGGGAGGTGGTTGGGATGATTGCTTCGCCCCCCATGGTCACTATATATTTTTGCTTCCTGCCGACTCTTGAACACGTGACCTGAGGAAAGGGTTAATCCCCAAAACCTGTAGCCACTGCACTGTTCAAGCTCCGGCAACTTCCTCTGAATTCAACAAAAATAATTCCCCCTTGTCCTTGTGTTATACAACTCTTTAGAGCCTGTCTGTGTGTTGTGGTACTGACGCAGCTGGTCAGGTGATCCCAGGTTTCCTAGATCCAGAATTTGAGCCGCGGGAGACATCCTTCGATTCCACCGGTCATTTCAGCAGTACCTGTGCCGCAGCCCTCCCTTCAGATCTTCCCCGGCCGTCTTGTGCTGTGAGATCTTTGGCTGGTGGACAGTCCCTCATCCCTGACATCTTGGTTCCACTCTTCATATCCTTGATCACCTAAAGGCTCTCCTGGATCTCTGGCTCCTGAGTGTTTTTTACAGCCTCATTGAAGTTTTGTTATACTATCAATTTAATTTTTATCTCGAATATATTTGTATCCCCTGGCAGCTACATATACTTTGATTATTTTACCAATTACCGTATTTATCGGCGTATAACACGCACTTTTTCCCCCTTAAAATCGGGGAAAGTCGTGGGTGCGTGTTATACGCCGATACCCAAAAAAAAAAATGACAAAAATCGGTTGCGGCGCCGAAAAATCGCCGAAGCGTGGCCGAAAAAGACCGAAGCCGGCTGTTCAGCTCCGCTCGTAGTCCCGCCTCCCTGCGCTCGCTCCCGAAACAGCAGGGAGGCGGGACTCCGAGCGGAGCTGAACAGTCGGCTCGGTCTTTTTCGGCCGCACTTCGGCCTTTTTCGGCCGCGGTTCGGTCTTTTTCGGCCGCGCATGCGCGGTATTTCTCGCGGCGGGAAATTTAAACGCTGGCGAACTGCAAATGACACTAGCAAGCTGCAAATGCCACTAGCAAGCTGCAAATGACGCCGGGCAAGCTGCAAATGACGCTGGGCAAGCTGCAAATGACGCTGGGCAGGTTGCAAATGACGCTGGGCAAGGCTGCAAATGACGCTGGGCAAGGCTGCAAATGACGCTGGGCAAGGCTGCAAATGACGCTGGGCAAGCTGCAAATGACGCTTAAATGTAAGTTTTTTTTTTTCCCTAAATACTTTTTTTTTAAAATTCCCTCCTAAAATGTTATACGCCGATAAATACGGTAATCAATTTTTCATCATATATGGATTTTCCATTATTGCCTAGTAACCATCCTTTGAAACAGCGCTCCTCCACTTGTTTTTCATATGTTTCTTCTCTTTTGGTCTTTTGAGATTGGGAGCAGCAGCCTTAGTTTGGCAACTAATTTTCCAATAGGACTACTTTGGTCACCCATGTTTACGCCTTGGTTCTGTGGATTTTTTTGTACTGTTCAGACCCCTCTTATGGTTGCATATTGGTCCCCTTGGACAGTCCGGTTTGAAGTCCTTGCACAAAGGGAATATATGCTTACTATTTTATTGACTTTTTGTTTCCTTATTTGTATATCTTTTTATGCAGTGATTACTCCAATAACCAGTTTTTTAACGCTTCATTAATTGTATGTGTGTGTTTGTGGCCTTCCATCCTGTTAACATGGCAGTCTAATAGACTAGCCAGACTCAACTCTCTTTGGGTTATTTCATGCCCTTATGGGCAATCATCCACTTGTAGAGACACCCCCAGCTAGCTTCTCACACAGATCTCAGCTTCCTCATTCTGAGGAGTTTGAGGTCCGTATGAGAAAGGCGTTTTTTGCATTGCAACATGCTCGGCAATATAAATGCACCCATTCAGGACTTAGGATAAAGAAACAGTGTGGTTTCTTATGATCAGGATCTCGAGGGATTGGTTAGATGGATACAGCTTATCAAACAGAGAGACAGAAGGTTGGAAAAAGCTAAAAACATGAAAAACTCATCCGCAATTTTGCCACCTGCTGTCTGTTTGATAAATGGTATCAAGTCCTGAATGATATTAAGAAATTTGAAAATATTCTAGTACCCAAAAAACGGGGTAAATTTTAACGTGATTTGAGAGATTAATATTTCAGTGGAAACAGTCATTAGGGCCTCCTCCCTCCTACTTATTTTAAATTAAGGAGTCATTATAGTAAAAGTAAAAAGCCCACAAAATATTCCTAAAGGCACAAAACATAAGAAAGGTCCCCCCTTTCCATTCTCCAATAGACCCCAGGCTACTCAGCCCATGGGCACCAATAACTCTTTCTAAGCTCAATCCCCAATTATACTCCACCTCTCCACATGGTCTTTTCTCCACCTTCGGGGTCACTACAAGTTATTGGTGTCAATGGGGTGACACTTTCTGGGGTCATTTCCCTGTCAGGAGATAACCCAGATAGTTCCTCTAATATGGCGGCTACAGCTCCAGTTCCACCTTATTCCAATCCTAGTCTCTCCATTTCCCCACCACTAACAGATCCAGTCCCTTATCAATCATTTTAGAAGATGTGGTACTGGCTAAATTTCCAGTTGCCCTTACACCACCTGAAAAATCTGATAATTTTGTCCAGGAGCCCAATCCCATAATTGAGGATCCTATTTTTTTAATTCCCCGTCAACCCTCTGGAAGGAAAAAGAAAAAACTCATAGGAGGTAGACATGGGGAAAGGCGATATCAAACAAAAAAGACAAGAAGGAACAAAGGTAGATTCCTCCCCGAGCACTATTAAAATCTAGAATTTGTCCTCCCATATCCTAAATGATGCCAAACAGCTCTGCTTAGGAGAGGACTAAGTTTTGCCCCTATAAAACTGCTAATAAATTTAGTCTGTTTAAAGACCTCAATTGTTTAATCCGAAACCTGACGGTCAAGCGGCATTGTGTCAAAGACAGGCTTGGGGGATCAGGGTATCTTGGATGACCCATCCCTTGGTCTTGACGGTGATACTTCCGTTGATGATGCCCTGACTCTCCAGAGCCTATGGGAATTTTGGGAAGAGCGACACATCGAAAGTCAGCCCCTTGGGGCCTGCTTTGACTCACCTGTGGAACATACTCCCTTTTGTCAAAGTCCACCTTCTATCCCTCACAATCTAAGTGTCCTTACATTGATACCTTTTATCAGGTTGTTTATAGGGATTTGATCCAGATGTGCAAAGATCACTCCCGTCCCAAACTTAACATCACCCAGGCTGAACATCAGGCTTTACGCTCCCTAGACAATCACTCTAGCTTGGTAATCAAACAGGCTGACAAGGGTAGCAGCCTTGTAGTACAGGACCATAAAGACTATCTTGATAAATTGAAATATTGACAATGTGCTACTAATATGGGATGGCAGTAGGGATCTTTTCATGTCCGTTGTTAACCATTGCAATGCCAATGACCTGGGCCTTAGTTTCAACTAGGTAATTGACCCAGATTGTTTGGTCTTCCTGGACCTTGAACTTTTCCACGATTCAGATCATATCCATACCACTGTAAACAAATTAAAGTAGTGCTCAAAATGGTGAATATAAAAGTAAATTAATAAACGTAAAAGGTGAATGTCAATTCAACAGTGAACATGAGTGAATGAACAACCCACATGTATAAGTGCAAAAAATGATATGAAAAAAACACTCAAAAGTCCAAATTCATATGGAGACACCAAGAGGCAGTTAATCCAAAGAATAAACGACCATAGAAAGTCTCTTGACTTGTACAGGAAAATTGATAAAATATGGATGCCAAAAAGTGCAGTAGAAAGTGATAAGGTTGGCACGCGTACTGGAGACGATGGACACACGTACTATATAGCAGGTGTGTCAAACAGGCATTGGTGAGGATGAACCTCAATGAAATCCACCACAGGACACTGTAAGCAGGATAGGTCCCATCCGATATACCCCAGACTCCAAAACTTGCGGTGAACCTCATCAAATGGTGCAATGATCCATGATTGCATGAAAAAAGAGAACTGCACATCGTGTAATACCGTTTGGTATATTTAGTGTAAAAAAAAAAAGGGGGTTTACACTTACAAAAATTCCGGATAAACAAGCTTGTAACATATAGGCAAGTATGCAATGATTCCACGACCATCACCAGATGCGTTTCGTCCTATTG
Organism: Lithobates sylvaticus; assembly: GCA_028564925.1. NCBI lineage: Eukaryota > Metazoa > Chordata > Amphibia > Anura > Ranidae > Lithobates > Lithobates sylvaticus. The sequence goes on along the minus strand of CM053030.1, from coordinate 349,465,208 downwards.
GACATCATCTGGGGTGTGAGGGTCATGTGTGGTCATTGCAATATATAGAGCAGTCCACCAATGAGGATTTGCATAAAAAAAATGGCAACAGGGTACACCAGGAAGTTCTCATCTGCGGCGGTGTGCATTCCACACTCTATCAGACTCCACTATGATTGGAGTGAGAGAAGGAGCGTGTTGTCAAACGTGGCTCAAGCCTTATTTTGAGACAGAAGATGGATGAGGTATCAGCCTGCCCACCAATCCTCACTGCCATGCTATGTAATCATTGGGTAAGAAAAGAGCCTACAATGCAATCTGCACTGCAAGCCTCATTCTGAAATGTAACCAAAGAGAGCATGTGATCACAAAAGGATCACATGACATCTCAAAAGACAGGAAATAATGAAAAACTATGCAAAAGTCTAAAAGATCTCAAATTAGCCAAGCCTCATGACAGGCTCTATCAAAAAAAAAAAAAAAAAAAATAGCACCCTAATAGATGCATAGATAAGCTAAATCCAAAAAATTGGTTTAGATCAATTAAACCAATTCATGGTCATGTTTTGTTGAAAGAGAAAAAAAGGAAAAGAAATAAAAAGAGAAATGTATGCGCTATCTAGTGGTCATAATGAATTAAGACTACAATGAATGAATTGATGAACAATCCAACCCCATATGGGTATACTAAACAAAGTAACAATGATAAAAACAACCAAAATGGTAAAAGAATGAACACATAATGCCATGCAATGATAAATTCCAGAATGTGCATACTAATTAGCAATGTAAAAATAAATCAACCAGATTATAAATAAATATTGATGAAAAAGGGACCACGGCAGGGACCTAAATGAGGCTATGATAGGAGACCTAAACAACCTCATCAACAAGGTGGCTATTCGATTCCTGTTTAAAATCTATTTTCTCAGAGAGGAGAATCAGTACCCTAACCTAACCCCTATCGATATATGGAGATAGACCGTGATCAATACCATGGCTCACCATACAATTATGATAATACCCTAATTTAATGAACAATTGTGTTTTTCCCAGGGAATGGCCAAACCGAAATCAAAAAAGAGGTCCCAAACCAGGAGAGGTACCAGAGGGGGGGGGGGTTGGAGAATCAAAAGGAAAAAGAACATAGTTGGAGCCGGGATTACTATTATTATTTATTTTATTATTGCCTGAAAAAGCTGAAGTTATCTACAGAGGTGCTCCATTCCTTCAAATAAAAGTTTCTCCTATTATCAACCCACCTTCTAGACATACGTTTTTTCATAACCTAACAGGTTATTATCCTTGCAAAAAGATGAATGTATGCGTTCATAATGCTCATGGGACCAAGAAAACACAATCTTTTAGGTCAAATGTTACCAATTGGGTTTATCAAATTAAGCCATTCATTACGTGTGCCACAACCAAAGTAGTTTACCTTATTACTTGCTCTTGTGGCAAGCATTATGTGGGCAGGACTATACATAGTTTTGCTACTAGGGTTGGCAAACATTATTCAAATATTAGAAGTGGCAAAAAGAAACATAGTGTTATCAAACACTATGCTAGGTTCAATCATAAGGATCCAGTGGGTACCCAATTTTTGGCCATAGATCGTTAGGTTCCTCCTTGGCGGAGGTTCAGCCAAGCGGGGTGTGTCACAATTGGAAAACTACTGGATATATGAACTCAAATCATATTTTCCACACGGTATGAATGTGGAGTGGGACATCAATGCTTTTATAAATGGGGCTTGATGTGCCCACTCCATGTTCGTTTATTTTATTTTTATTTATTTATAATCTGGTTGATGTATTTTTACATTGCTCATTAGTATGGCATATCATTGGATGACAATATGTGTTAATTGTTTACTATTTGGTTGTTTTTATCATTGTTATTTTGTTTCTTATATCCATATGCGGTTGGATTGTTCATCAATTCATTCATCGTGGTCTTAATTCATTATGACCACTAGATGGCACATACATTTTTTTTTTCCTCTCTTTTTTTTTTAACAAAACATGACCATGAATTGACAATTCAGAGAGAAAAAACAAAAGATTGGGACTTTATGTGAGGACATTCCCGATATTTGGGTAATTAAGAGCAAAGTTTGGGACTTAATATGAATCATGCAGCCAGGGAGGTAGAACAGCGCAATGATGTCTGGTGGGTATACCATAATTGTAACCATTCGTATTGCATTATGACATAATATATACAATATAATACAGTAAAAATTAGGAAACTAAGTCCATAACATAATACATAATAGCATAACACATTGATACGTGTCTCCACAGTAATAGTTATATAATATATGCTACCAAAAAGAAAATGTAGGCCATGTTTGGCGCATGATTCCATCCCCCAATAAGACAATAAAGAAAGGGAAGCAAAAATTTGGGACTTTATATGAGGAAATAAAATGGTACCTGCATCCCCGACAATTGGATAATTAAAAGCAAGGTTTGGGACTTTATATCAATCATGCCGCCAGGGAGGTAGCACGGTACAATGATGTCTGGTGAAAATACCGTGATTGTGACCATTTATAATGCATAATGACATAGTACACACAATGTAATAAGATAAAAATAAGGAAATTTTAATTCCATAACATAATAATAATAATAATAGCATGCTGACATAACAGCATAATGGTGTCACAATAGTAACATCATACATTTGCCAGACTCATTGATACGTGTCTTCACAGTAAGGTGTATAATGTATTCAAATAGGTAGAATCCAAAAGACCATATACTAGATAATATATGATAGTAACAAAAAAAGCATCAGCCTTTTGACGCATTTTGACGCGTTTCGTGGCTACATTGCCACTATTCAGGAGCAGATGTGGTATAACTGTTTATAAAAGTATCAAAGGTAAGTATTAGGTAGGATAATAATTGAAAAGAAAAATTATATAAAAAGGTAAATCCCCCACTCATACTTACAGACCAGTCATGAGTCTGAGCACGGGCAATGGAGAGCAAGGGCCAGCCGGGCAAATCAATGGCCCCGGGAGCTTAGGCAGTGATCCCCATATGTAGATGGAAAAACCAACAATGAAGGCATGCCCCGGGAAAAGATCCCCCAATGATGGTGAAGGGTAGTGAGAACCACATGTGTAGAGAGTCCATCTTTAAGAGATATGTAAATAGTGTAATGAAACATAAGAATGTATATATAAAAGGTGACTGTTGCTTAGTGCAAAATATGCTAGTATGTGTGAAATGGTAGGTGGCAAAAATATTGGACAGAAAAAATATATATTAATGAATTATAAAAAGAAAAAAAATGTGTACTAATTAGGGAAATGGGTAGTGTATGAAATATGACAATAAAAAAAAGGCGCGGCTGCAACGAACGAGCGATAAGAACGCTCGCAAGCTAGTCTGCTAGTGCCTCAAGGTGACTGTCGATGGAGATAGCACCGCGCCTGCATGCCAACCCCAATAGTGATGACATGTGGTACACATTTTTTTTTAATGACCATGAATTGGCTTAATTGATCTAAACAAATTTTTTGGGATGTAGCTTATTTATGCATCTATTAGTGTGCTTTTTTTAATTATTATTTATTTTTGAGAGCCTGTCATGAGGCTTGGCTAATTATAGATCTTTTAGACTTTTACATAGTTTTTCATTATTTCCTATCTCTTGAGATGTCATGTGATCACATGCTCTATTTGGTTCCATTTAGAATGAGGCTTGCAGTGCAGATTGCATTGCAGGCTCTTTTCCTACCCAATAATTACATAGGATGACGGAGAGGCTTGGTGGGCAGGCTGATACCATACCCATCTTCTGTCTCAAAACTAGGCTTGAGCCACGTTAGACAACACCCTCCCTCTCTCACTCCAATCATAGTGGAGTCTGATGATGAGGCATGGAATGCATGCCACCGCCATCTTGGAACACCACCGATGAAAACTTCCTGGTGTACCCTGTTGCCATTTTTTATGCAAATCCTCATTGGTGGACTGCTCTATATATTGCAATGACCACACATGACCTCACACCCCAGATGATGTCAAATAGGATGAAACGCATCGGGTGACAGTCGTGGAATCATTGCATACTTACCTACATGTTGCAAGCTTGTTTATCCGGAATTTTTGCCTTTTTTTTTTACAATAAATATACTGAACGGTATTACACTATGTGCAGTTCTCTCTTTTTTCATGCACATCATGGATCATTCCACCATTTGATGCGGTTCACCACAAGTTTTGGAGTCTGTGTCTTGCTACCGGGAACCTTTGGGGTATATCAGACAAGACCTATCCTGCTTACAGTGTCCTCCTGTGGTGGATTTCATTGAGGTTCATTCTCACCAATGCCTGTTTGACACACCTGCTATATAATACATGTGTCCATTGTCTCCGGTGCCAAACTTATCACTTTCCACTGCACTTTTTGGGATCCATATTTTATCATATTTCCCTGTACATTGTCAAGAGAGACTTTCTATGGTCGTTTATTCTTTGGATTAACCGACTCTTGGTGTCTCCATATGATTTTGGACTTTTGAATGTTTTTTCATATCATTTTTTGCACTTAGATATATATATATATATATATATATATATATATATATATATATATATATATAGGTTGTTTATTCACTCATGTTCACTAACACACCACAAACTACTTGTTGTTTGGAAAGCTGACTTGTCCACTCCCACACTACAACTCCAGTTAAGGGAACATGTAAATGTAGAAAACAGGGCGGTTGGAGTTCCCCTTACTCCCTGTAAGGGAGGGTGCCCCACCGCCATCGCCCTTTCATACTTCTAGTGGTACTACCTATTCTAATTATGTCGTTTATGTTTTACATGTTTTATACTTTGAAATATATGACTTGTGTAACATTTGCTGCTCATGCCAATTACACTGCTTATTGAGAGGTAATGCCTTGTCTTTCACGAATAAAGATTTTACAAATGTAATTTTTTCTGAGATTGCCCCGTTTGTCTTGGCTTCACTCTATGCAATGCCATGCTATGGTAAAGATTAGGAAGAGGATACATAAAGGTCCAAAAGATAGCGTGAAATTTGATAGAATTCACCGGGTTAGAAAACCCCAAAGTATAGCGACAGATCGTCCCAGAGACATCCTGGCCAGATTTCAGAGCTATGAAGAAAAAGCGGAAATATGTAGCAATTTGAGAGGAAGACCTCCACTGAAATATGGAGGAGCTGTCCTACAGATCTTCATGGATTTAATCACCGGAAACATTAGCCAGGAGACAATACCTTAGACCACTCTTGGAGCTAATGTGAACAGAAAATATAAAATACAATTGGGGATTCCCGGCATGTTTAATCGGACATAAGGATGGTAGCTATGCAAGATTAAGGTTCCCAGAAGAACTACAGGAATTCTGCAACAAACTAGACTTACAAGTGATAGTTACCTGAAAAGATGGATAGAGAAAGTCTGAATTAGAGAGATGCTCAGTAATGATTTTGTGAAAATGGACGGATACCCGACACTTGAGGCCTACACATATCACATTAAGCAAACTAAACAATTACTCAACTTAGGGGTCAAGATGTCCTCCATGGTCCTTTGCTCAGTCCACCTCCTGGAAACCATGTGTTTCCTCTTTGTCCTCCAAACACCACTGTCCCCCTGTCCCAAAAACACATGTCTCTTTCCAACCCTCTCCATGCCCCTCCACCCACTTCCTGCAAACACCAACTCATCTATCTGGTTTATTTACATATCAATGGAGGGGGTAGAGGCCTTCTGTGGACATGCTGTTACTACATCTAAACTCTATATTATTGCAATAAAGTCACTATACAAATGCCCATAGCAACACAGGAGGAGGGGAGGGGGAGGAGAGGGGAGGGATGGGAAGAGATACCTCTTTGTCAAAAAGATAAAACTAACAGTAAGATATAACATATAATGTCCGCAGATTAAATACACCTGCCAAACTACATAAAATCCTCAGGGAGTTAAAGCAATACCGAGCGGAGGTAGTGTTCCTTCAGGAGACGCACCTCCTTCAAGGTACAAATATTAAATTATTCTCCAGGGACTTTTCTTCATGGTAGTATGCTGATTCAACCACAAGGAAAGCCAAAGGGGTGGCAATTTGATTTGCAGCAGGGATACAGATTAAATTAGAGGAAAGGTATATACCTCTTTTTTGCGAGGATATCTAGGGGAAATGAAATGCACAGTAGCAAATATATATTCCACCAATAAGAATCCCACGGGCTACCCGAGAAGAATTATAGGAAATCTGATGGAATTTAAGAAAGGCAGTGTCATATTGGCAGGGGATTTTAATTTTTGTATGGACCCTCGAATAGACAGCACATCCCGTGTGCAGGGGACGAGAGATGTAACTCTAAAAACAATGAAACAAAAAATGTTCACGGGATGTACACACGCATAGATTATATACTGGTTGATCATAGAAGTTTGGAGAGGGTAACCGACTCCAATATAGGTATAGCAACACTATCTGACCACTCCCCTGTGACTATGAATATGAAGGTAATGGGAATACAGAAGCCACCATATAATTGGTGTTTAAATGGGGCACTTATACAGGATAAAAAGGATGCTGAAATAGTACAAAAGGAGCTAGAACACTATTTTAATACTAATGACACAAATGAAACATCATATGCTACATTATGGGAGGCACATAAGGCTTACATTCAAGGTATTCTTATCTCCATAGGGGCAGGGGAAAAAAAGGAGAGAACTAGGAAAATAAAAAAACTTTAATAGATGAAATCTATAGATTAGAGCAAACCCATAAAAAAATTCTAGGACATCACCAGGAAACCTTCCATCTATTGGTAACAAAAAGAGAAGATTTGAAAGATCTGATGTCTCAAGACACAAAAAGAATGTTTAATAGAGTGCTGAAAGACAGATATCTATGGGGAAATAAATCCAGCAAACATCTTGCCAGAATGTTAAAAAAGGAAAAAAATAGAAACTATATAGAAAGAATTCAGAAGATTCATGGGGGGATGGTCTATAAAACAAAAGGAGATACTAGAAGAGTTTCGGAATTATTATAGGACGTTATATACAGTTAAAAGGGTCAACCAGATAAAGAAGTTAGAATAAAGCAGTTTATAGAGGGAGTAGGAATATCTCAAATATCAGAAAGTGACAGAGACATGTTAGAGAGATCCATCACTGAAGATGAAGTCAGAAAGGCCCTACAAGAAACTACCACAGGGAAAAGTCCAGGCCCAGATGGGTTTTCGATACTATATCTTAAAAAGTTTATGGAAATCTTGGTACCAAGGCTATGTCAATACATGAACGGATTGACTATGAAATAAGTGGAGAGGCCCAGAGAGCATCGATAACGGTAATCCTGAAGGAAAGAAAAGATGTCACATGTTGCTCAAGCTATAGGCCAATATCTTTGCTATACTAAGCTATATGCAAAGGTCTTGGCAAATAGATTGAAAGGGCAGATGAGAGCCTTGGTCCACCCCGACCAGGTGGGATTTATTCCGGGGAGAGAGCTCATCCTTCAGGAGATAAAAAAAAATGGGTCCCCGGGTCTATCCGATTGATGCAGAAAAGGCATTCGACAGGGTAGACTGGGGACTCAGGATAAAAACACTGGAATATATGGGCCTGGGTACAAAGATGATCTAGAGGATCAAGGTTCTATATGAGCAACCGACCACGGTTATAAAAATGAATGGAGAAATATCCCTTCCATTTGAAATGAAGACCGGGACAAGGCAGGGGTGTCCCCTATCCCCTTTACTCTTTGTATTGTCCATCGAACCCCTTTTAGCAACAATTAGATCTAGTCCGGAAATAGGCGGAATTAGGATAGGAGAGGTAGAACATAAGGTGGCGGCTTTTGCTGATGACCTGTTGTTCTACATAACTAAATCTAGGATAACAATGTCAAACTTATTGAAAACTTTAAAGCAGTTTGGTGAAATATCTCAATTTCAAGATTAATCTGAATAAATCAGAGATCCTGAATATAAACTTAAATATACTAAAAAAGAGAATTCCAGTTCCCCTGGAAGAAGGAGGGATTAAAGTACTTAGGAGTGAAGCTGGCAAATTCCCTGGGAAGAATATATAAAGAAAACTATATCCCCTTACTTGATGAAATAAAAAATGAAACAAAAAAGATATCAGTTAGATCCCTCTCCTGGATAGGGCAAATAAACGCAGTTAAGATGATATTGTTACCAAAGATTACATATGTTTCAAATGTTACCTATCGCCTTGCCGCACTATTATTTTAAAACGTTAAAAGCAATTATGAGATATATCTGGCAAAATAAAAAACCTAGAATTTTGTTTACTATATTGAAACAAGGGAAAAACCAAGGAGGATTAGCAATACCCGATTGTAAGAAATATTATCACGCAGTAGTCTTATCACAAGTCACAGAGGTGTCCTTTAATGAAACAGTGATGTTTCATCACTGCAGAGATCGCCGGCATTCACAGTGAATTTTATTCACATGAGTGTGTCGGTTTATCTTCCTGTGTAGACTGCTTCTCTTCAGGAGAAGAGAAGTGATCTACTAACATTCAGAACGGTGGCTGTGAATGTCCCAAAAATGTGTCAAAAATGTCCGATGTGTCCGCCAAAATGTCGCAGTCACAATAAAAATCGCTGATCGCCGCCATTACTAATAAAAAAAAAATATTAATAAAAATGCTATAAAAAACTATCCCCTATTTTGTAAACGCTATAACTTTTGCGCAAACTAATCAATAATCGCTAATTGAGATTTTTTTTACCAAAAATATGGAGAATACGTATCGGCCTAAACGAAAAAAAATGTTTTTTTATATATTTTTTGGGGATATTTATTATAGCAAAAAGTAAAAAAAACAAAAAATGCAAAAAATAAAAACCGCAGGGGCGATCAAATACCACCAAAAGAAAGCTCTATTTGTGGGAAAAAAAGGACGCCAATTTTGTTTTGGAGCCACGTCGCATGACCGCGCAATTGTTAGTTAAAGCGACGCAGTATTAAACCCAAAAATGAAACTATAAAGTCCACCAATCACACATATACACCCCCTTAATTGTAAAACTTAGCTAATATTAAAATTTTACACAATAATTACACATGTGGTTTTCTTCTCATGAACGGTGTATATATAAAATGGTTGATCCTGCATCTGTCATCCATCTGTACACCATTGATGAGAATTTAACTTCAAGTTAAATTTCACTTAATAATTAAAATAAAATAATTAAAATAAAAATATTGAATAAAAAATATAATTAAAAAAGTGAAATGAGATTCCCCTCTATACTAAAATTGACCTGTCCATGTGTTCGAACCATCTATTTGGGTGCCAAAAAATATATTTAAATAAATAAATAATATATATAAAATATAAAATGTGATCTTTTTTTTTTATATATATATATATATATATATATATATATATTATTCATTTAAAACAATATATATACCTATATATAAAAATAATAATAAATTATAACATATTGATTCAATAATTATATATGTACTGTCAATCAAAACCACCCAATAATAGAAAAATGGAACACTCTTGTAAAAGTTAATTGTAAAATAATATTTTAATCATTTGAGGGGATAGTTAGTGATAGGAGAGTATGGAGCACTTAGCGAAAAAAAAAACTACCAAGTTCAGCCACGCGCTGAATTGCGTCTTGGTGTCCAGGGTTGTGAGTAACTGGGAATGTTTATTTGGTTCCCAGTCTAAAAGACTTTCGTGCTCTAGGAAAACCGAAATCTGGCGTTCCATTGTCCAGGAAGTGAATGCTGCAGGGGAAGTTGCCCGCAACATTTATACATGCCGGCGTAGATTGAATGATATAAAAGTGCAGATCAAAAAAAAAAAACGTATGGACATAGCAAGACATCAACGTGGCACTGGTGGAGGACCTCCATTGAAAATCACCTTCTCCTGCTATGAAGAAGAGTTAAAGGGGTGCCTCGGGCCCGATGTTTTAAGCGGTGTACCCGATTCTGATGCTCACAGTAAGTAATTTTTTTAAAAATTAAATTCAATATACATTTTTTTTTTTATAAAGTAATTGACAGAATTTTTTTTGTTCAGTGTTAGGAGAACCATCAGATGGAGATCATAATGTCACTCCAGATCAGGGCAACGAGACAATACTACTTTTTGAAGATGAAGATGATGATGGTAAGTAGTTTTTTATATTAATTTTTTTTTTTTTTTCACAATAAAATTATATTACATTTTTTTCACCGCTTGTTGCCCACCCACATATCATTTACTGTGGGCGGGCGGCATTGGCAGGCTGAATCACATACATGCACGTCATCCATCCCGCTCACGTTTAATAACACATTGCATGTCCATTATGGTGTGCAGCACACCCCTCCCACGACCACCGTGTCCACTGGACACAGCAGATTTTGGGTCCCAGTACTGGGCCACTTTGAGAAGTAGCAGTAATCGGCTTATGCTGTTTTTGTTCAGCAAACACCCAGCTGTAAATTCAAAGTTAACCCGGGACCACAACTGCTGACTTTGCCCCGTTCACATCGAGCCGATTTGACAAGTAAAATCGCATGCCACATTTCCACCTATTGCTGGTAATGGCACTGTCCTGATCAGTGCTACGATGAATTTTCTGCGCTGCATAGATTCCTAAAAGTATTTACTGCACTACTTTTTGCGATTTCGGTGGCGATTTGAAGAGACATCTGTGCAGCAACCCGCACAGATGTCTCTCAAATCGCCTCCAAAATCGGACTGCAATGTGGGTTTAAAATCGTGCAAGTGCAGCTGAACCCTCATGATTTCAAATCTAGGATGGTTATGAGTGGGAGACTGAGGCACATCATGCCTCAGTCTTCCCTGTTGTGAAAGAAAAGATAATTTTGTTGATTTTGTCACTTCAGGTTTCTAATCCTACATTTCCTGCCTGGTTCAGACAGGGAAATCTCAAACCAATCAATGTTTGCTCGGTAATATGCTGAAAAGGTCAGGTATCTTATTCACCGCTGCCGGGCCAATTTGAAAACGCAGTGCGATTCGCACATGCGCATTAGAGAACCAGCGGTGAAGCCGAAAGGCGTATAGTATGCACTGACATCTACCTTGTAGAACTTAGTAAACGTGTGGACAGACGACCAGGTCGCCGCTTTACACACTTGAGCGACAGACGCTTGGTGTCAGAAAGCCCAAGACGTTCCGATTGCCCTCGTGGAGTGGGCCGTGACCGGAAAGGGGGGCACCTGCCCCTTCAAGGCGTAGGCTTGTACTACGATCTGTCTGATCCACCTAGAAATGGTGGCCGACGAGACCGCCATGCCTTTCTTTGGACCAGCTACCGAAACAAACAGTGAGTCTGACTTCCGGAAGGGAGCTGTGGCAGACAAATACACCTTCAGAGCCCGAACCACGTCCAACGCATGAAGGGCCACCTCCTTAGGATGTGTCGGCTTAGGACACAGGGATGGCAACACAATGTCCTCATTGATGTGAAACGCAGAGACCACCTTCGGCAGAAAAGATGGTTCCGGATGCAACACCACCTTATCCTTGTGGATAACCATATGGGGAGACTTGCAGGACAAGGCCGCCAGTTCCGAAACCCTCCTGGCTGATGTGATAGCCACTAGAAAGACCACTTTCTGGGAAAGAGTCAACAGAGGAATCTCCCTGATATTTTCAAACGGCGGTTTCTAAAGCGCCGATAACACTGGTGCTTAATGCCAACCTCTGGTCTACTCCTTGCTGAAGAAAAAGCAGGATTCTGGATATAGAAAAGGAGCGCGGATGCCACCCTTTCTCTTCACACATGGAGATGTAAGCCTTCCAGGTGCGATGATATATCTTCCGAGAAGAAGATTTCCGTGCTCCCAACATAGTGGGGATCACCGAGTCCGACAATCCCGGTCCCTCAGTACCTGGCTCTCAACAGCCATGCCGTTAAAGCCAGCGATGGTAAAGCAGGATGGAGAATCGGGCCTTGAGACAGAAGATCCTCCCTTAATGGCAGTCGCCACGGGGCGTCTGCCACCAGGCGCACTAGGTCTGCGTACCAAGGTCGCTGAGGCCAATCTGGGGCGACCAGAATCACTGGAATCCCCTCGACTCCTACTCTGCGGAGCAGACGTGGTAGCAGCTTCAACGGAGGAAAAGCATAGATCAGCTGATACTGACCCCACGGAGCTACCAGCACGTCTGACGCGTCTGCCAAAGGATCTCTTGTCCTGGACACGAATCTTGGCACCTTCCGATTGAGACGGGAGGCCAGAAGATCCACGTCTGGTGTGCCCCACCGCAGGCACAGTAGCCTGAACACCTCCGGATGTAACGCCCATTCTCCTGGGTCCAGCATTTGGCGACTCAGAAAGTCCGCCTGCCAGTTCTCCACCCCTGGGATGTAAATGGCCGACAGGGCCGGTACATGTCGCTCTGCCCACCGAAGTATGTGAGCGACCTCCTGTGCGGCGGCTGAGCTTCTTGTTCCTCCTTGGTGATTCACATACGCCACCGCAGTGGCGTTGTCTGACTGGATCCTGATCGGACGCCCCTGCAGTCTCACTGACCATGTGGAGAGGCATAGCCTGATCGCCCTCAGCTCGAGCAGATTGATCGGCAATTTGGATTCCTCCGTCGACCAGAGGCCCTGAGCCGACTGAACCATCACTCCACCCCAGCCGGATAGACTGGCATCCGTAGTGATCACCGTCCATTTCAGAGGAAGGAACGACTTCCCGGATTGAAGCACCGGGGACCTCAGCCACCAGACCAGCGAATTTCTGACTGGCTGGCTCACCTGGATCTGTCGATCCAGGGTCAATTGAGATTTGTCCCATTGTGATAAAATCTCCTTCTGTAGAACTCTGGTGTGGAACTGGGCATACGGCACTGCCTCGAAAGAGGCCACCATGAGACCCAGAACTCGCATACAGAAGCGAAGCGACGACCGCTTGTGGTCCATCAGCCGCTTTACCGCAGCTCTGAGAGTCTGCAGCTTGTCTGAAGGGAGAAAAACTCTTGCTTCCCTGGAGTCCAGTAGCAAGCCTAGGTACTTCAAACGCTGGGTCGGTACTACCACCGACTTCTTTAGGTTTAACAGCCACCCAAACTCTTGCAGGGTCTGTACGATGATCGCAACATCCTCCTCTAACTCTGAGGCGGAAGATGCTCTCAGGAGATCGTCCAAGTATCGCACGATCGCGATCCCACGTTGCCGCAGCAACGCCAAAACTGGAGCCAATACTTTGGTAAAGACTCTGGGGGCTGAAGCCAAACCAAAAGGGAGAGCCACGAACTGATAGTGGGCTTCCCCGACCGCAAACCGCAGAAACTTTTGATGCCGGAGGCATATGGGTATGTGCAGGTACGCATCCTGGATGTCCAAGGACGCCAGAAATCCCCTTGATGGAGTGCCGCGACTATCGAGCGAACTGATTCCATTCTGAACCTCTGCACCTTCAAAGTGGTTGAGAGCTTTCAAGTCCAATATTGGACGTACCCCTCCCTTCTTGGGAACTACAAACAGATTCGAGTAGAGCCCTTGGAAATGTTCCAATTCCGGAACAGGCACAATCACCCCGCGATTCAGCAGGTCTCTTACTGCCCCCAAGAGGGCCTCCCGGCGAACGGGGGAAACGGGTATGCTGGAGGGGAAAAACCTGTTCTGCGGCCAGGAGAGGAACTCTATTTTGTAGCCGCCGGAAATCAGATCGCAGACCCATTGATCGGATAGTCGGGCGGACCACCGGGCTGCAAATTCCCGAAGGCGTCCCCCCACCCGAGACATGGGTGGGGGAAAACCTTCATGCGGTAGCACCTTTGTTCGCAGGCTTGTTAGGCTTGCGGTTCCAGGGACGTTTCTGTCCTTCCGTGGTCGTCCTGTCGGACTGGGGACGTTTGCCCGAAGCTCCGGGCGGACGATAAAGCCGATTATGAGCGGAAAAAGAGGGCCCCTGCCTACGGCGTGGCTCCTTAGCCTTTCTGGCCTGTGGGAGTAGAGTACTCCTACCACCTGTGGCATTCTTAATAATGTCATCTATAGAGGCTCCAAAGAGCCGGTCGCCAAGGAAGGGAAGATCCGTCAGGGCTTTCTTGGATGCCTGGTCAGCCGACCAGCATTTTAACCAAATCAAGCGCCTCAGTACCACTGCTGACACTGAAGCCCTGGATAACAGGGGGAGAGTATCCAGGGCCGCGTCACAAACGTATTTAGGCCTTGCACTAGTTGGTCTGCTAGTTCCACGCAGACCGGAGAAGCCTGTTGTTCACCCAATTCGCGGTGCAACAGTTTCGCCCACTCAGTGTCTGCGACACCAGTGCGGATGCCAGTACTGGTCGCACGGCTGACCCCACCACCCTAAACAAGGAACGAGCTACTGCCTCGGCCTTCCTGTCCGTGGGATCCTTAAAGGCAGGAGTCCCTTCTACCGGGATCGTGGTTACGACCGGAGGAGCCGACAATTTTTTGAGAAGGCTCTCCTCGAAAGGGTAACGCACCGCCATGTATTTGGGGACCGAAAAGGTCCGTTGCGGTCGACCCCATTCCTTGTAAATGAACTTGTCAAAATAAGTCAGATACGGGAACACCCTAGGTGAACGGGCTGGCTTACGGGACCCAAAAAGGGACTGCTACCTCAGCAGAGGAATCTGCTGGCTCCTGAATCTTCAGGGTATCACGCACAGCCGTGATAAGAGCTCCAACCAGCGCTTTGTCGCGCACGGACCCGGACGGGGACTCATCCTCACTGTCCGAAAGGTCCTGGTCAGCGTCCTCTGACATGACAGAGCAGGGGCCACCTGCCTCAGCGGGTCCCGAGTCTGCGTCAGAACTCTCCCCAGAGGAGGGGGGGGGGGCATGGGTCGCTTTTTAGCACCTTTGCGCCCACGCACCGCCTCCATCTTTGCAACAAACGAATTGAGGACTGCCGACAAGGTGTCCAAGGGTACTGCACCGTCTGCAGGCAACCCGGTTGCAATTGCCTGGATTTCGGGGGAAGAAACACTAGTTTCTGAAGCCATGCTGACCCTACCCTGTCTGACACCCAAAGGGGACTTAGGACAGTGACAGTCCCACCCTCCTTACTGCTGCCGGCTGAGGGGCCCTTTCCCGCAAGACTCACCACCCTGAAAAGTTCTGCGCTATTCAGCAGGTAGTGCCTGTAGTCCCTGTTAGCTCCCAGGTGCAGAGAAAACAGCCCTGTGTCGGTGAAGCAGCTGCTAATGGCACTAAAACTGTCCTGTAGTGTGCTCAGGCTCAAAGAAAATGGCCGCCCGGCGTCCAGTGTAAGGACATAAAACCCAGGGAAAATGGCCGCCAGAACACAGGAACACATGCTGCTACTAGAGCACAGTGAAAAAACGTGTTTCAGGCTTCTGGAAAATGTCCGCTGACAAAAACACAGGGAAAATGGCCGCCGAAGCCATGCCCACACTCAAGATGGCCGCCGAATGTGAAAACATGAGGAGACAAGCACTTCACAGGCACCTCCAGGGACATAGAAAAACAGGACCCAGGACACAACCAGCGCTAAAAAACCCCAGGTGAGAGCCCTGCACAGACACACACACCCCATAGCAGCATACAGGGAGGGGGAGGGGACAGGGAGAGAGGAGAGGGGGGAGAAAGGGCCCCCGAATCGACCTCCCAGGGAATGCCCAGCTGCTCAGCCCCACCAAGGCAGGGAGAGCTGTACACCAGTCCTGAAGAGCTGGGAGACATTCCATTGCAGAACTACTCACTAATCAGTATAGGGTAGCTGCTGGTCTCGGCAAAACTGTGACTCAGACATCAGTAGCCGGTCATATGTATGCCCCGGAGCATAAAAGCTCACCGACCACCTCTGGAGCTGAGGTTTCATCGTGGCCTGCCGAGCCGTAGCTGCGACCTGCACACGCTCGATGGCCGAGCTGGGGAGACTACAAGGATAAGGGTATCCAGCCTGTCACCCAGCCGGCTGTTGATAGTAGATCATAGGATCTATCATCTTGCGCAAAAACCAAGCTTCTGCGGAAAAATAGACGGACCGATGGGCCCGCCAGGGTTCCTAGGTCTTTTCTCCTTACTAGGCAAAAAAAAAAAACTGATGGCTGCAGGGCAGGCTGGGGGGTTGTTACCCAAGGGACCGCCCCCTGGGCGGAACTGGAAAGTTCTGTGTGTTACATAACAAGTAATGCCTAGTATTCTCCTAAAGGTGGCATAACAACCCAATGGCTAAGAGAGGAGCTGTGTCGGTCGGTGAATATAAGAGAAAAACTGTCAGTTCAGGTCGGAACAACTATGCTGATGAACCAAATGTTATTACAGCGATCTCATCTGCTGAGCTGTTCTGTTCTGACAGGGAAACATATCACAAGTGTCTCCTATGGGGGTAGTGTTACATTGCATTAATCGATATTGTCTATATTTTGTATATTTGTCTCACTGATGGTCAAATTACATAGGGAGTTATTGTCCACATCTTTTAAATATAACGGACTAGTTTATATTATAATTAATGTGAACCAAATCAAATTTTATATGATTGTTGTTTTTTACAGATAACACTCAAATCACTTTAGTATTCCAAAATGAAGAAGATTGTGATGGCATCAATGGTAAGTTAAAAATTGCTGTCATGTATATAAATGATAAGATCTGTCAAAAATACCCGAAGCTGAGCTAAAATATGAAGATGTTTAAGTGGCTTTAAAGCATAGACATTTCTTACCTTAACCACTTTCAGACCGGACCAATTTGCAGCCAAAAGGACCAGGCCCCTTTTTGCGATTCGGCACTGCGTCGCTTTAACTGACAATTGCGCGGTCGTGCGACGTGGCTCCCAAACAAAATTGACGTCCTTTTTTTCCCCACAAATAGAGCTTTCTTTTGGTGGTATTTGATCGCCCCTGCGGTTTTTATTTTTTGCGCTATAAACAAAAATAGAGCGACAATTTTGAAAAAAAATGCATTATTTTTTACTTTTTGCTATAATAAATATCCCCAAAAAAATATATTAAAAAACATTTTTCCTCAGTTTAGGCCGATACGTATTCTTCTACATATTTTTGGTTAAAAAAAAATCGCAATAAGCGATTATTGATCGGTTTGCGCAGAAGTTATAGCGTTTACAAGATAGGGGATAGTTTTATAGCATTTTTATTAATAATTTTTTTTTTATTAGTAATGGCGGAGATCTGCGATTTTTTTTGTGACTGCGACATTATGGCGGACACATCGGACATTTTTGACACATTTTTGGGACCATTGTCATTTTTACAGCAATTAATGCTATTTAAATGCATTGATTCCTGTAAAAATGACACTGGCAGTTTAGGGGTTAACCACAAGAGGGCAGTGTAGGGGTTAAGTAGGCCTAGGGGTGTGTTTCTTACTGTGGGGGGGCGTGGCTGTCAGCTAGTGAATGCTGATCTCTGCTCCAATCACAGGGAGCAGAGATCGGCTTCACTAGTTGCTAGGCAGAACGGGGAGATGCTGTTTATCTCGGCATCTCCCCGTTCAGCCGTCCCGTGAGACGATCGTGAATGTCCCCGCGGCGATCGAGTCCGCGGGGACCGCGATCGGAGTCACGGGGGTCCCGACCGGCGCGGGAGCGCGCCGCCCCTGGCGCGCTCCCGATGGCACGGACAGGCAGAAAGGAGGGACTTATATATACGCCCTCCTGCCTGTACGTGCCATTCTGTCGACGTACATCTGTGTGCGCCGGTCGGCAAGTGGTTAAAGAGTTTCACTCAAAAGTGGAACTTTCGCCTATCTGTCTACCCCCCCACCGGTTCAACTTTTCGCACCTTTCAAGGGGGAGTGGGAAGAGGTACCTGGTTTTGACAGGTACTGTTCCCCACTTTCGGGAGAACAGGCCGCCCCCTCCTCCTGCGTTCACTGCCGGACCAATCTGAAAGCACAGTGGCCATGTGCAGTAGGGAACCGGCTGTGAAGCCAAAAGTCTTCACTGCCAGTTTCCCTTAACAGGAATGGTGACAGCTGAACACGACAGATGATCCGAAGATCGGCTGTGTTGCCAACATTGCGGGCTCCCAGGGCAGGTAAGTGTCCATATATTAAAAGTCCGCAGCTGCAGTATTTGTTGCTACTGACTTTACATTTTTTGTGTGGAGGCTGGACCTCCTCTTTTGTACAATTCTTGCATTCCAGTAAAACATGTTTAGACATCAGAATCCCCACTCCTCCATCCCTTTTTTACTTAGCTGAGCCCTCATTTAAACAGCGCTGTGCACATCTGCAGGTCTTGTCTCCCCTCACTTCCAAGACTCGCTGGCTATTCTGGGGCACTGGGAGCCATTGGCACCCAATGCGGTCAATAAAAACCTATGACATTGAAGTGTGGGTGGAGCAAAATCTACTGCCTGTGTAATGGATGTAACAGCAGAGTTTGGGAGCAAGCACTCACAAGTGATCCCATGGGAAACGGCTTTCCAAGGGGGCACTGGACAGACAGGAGGGGCCAGGAGCACAGGTGTGTGGGGGGGGGGGGGTTATAAGAATAGGTGGTTCACGGCTGCTCTGTGCAGTTCCATTGTACAGAGCAGGTAAGTAGAAAGATGCATGTTATTTATAAACAAAATGTCAGCTTTACAATTTCTTTTTGTTGATTGTATTTTCTTCTCTTTGTAGTTCCTGTTGAAATTCAACCTACATATGAACCTCAAGCGGGACCGTCAAATATGGGTAACTAAATATTAGGGGCGTGGCTGAGTGGCAACTAATCTTGTGAGACACAGCGCCAGGAATTCACTGAAGGAAGTCAGTCCCTAATCTTGGAGCACGAGCAGGAAGGAAGGGGTGAGCTACATCTTACACAGCCTGTGAACACCTCGAGTCCGCCGTGACTGCAAGTTTGCTAACTAGTGTGTTAATTTGAAGTGGAGCGTGCTGTGCTGTTTGAAACTAACCTATGCTGGCTTTTACTTTACAAAATGTGAGTGAGATTATTGAAGATTTTTATTGTGGTCTGAATAAAAGTTTTAAAGTGGTTTTACACTATTGGAGAATTTCTTTTTGTTCACATATGGAGAGATCCAGTCACATCATTTACATATATTAGTGTAGCACATGGAAATCCTTTACCTGCCCTTGGCTCACTAGCAGGAAAGGCACACCATGCTATGTGCCCGTACCCTCTTCTGTGAAGAGGTTGAGCGGTGTCATAAACTAAGGTCCCTTCCCCTAAATTTGGGTACCCCGCTACATTAGATTAATTACAAGCATCACAAATGTGTAATATTTTTATGATGTTTTAAAAAAAAACATAATCCTTTTTTTCAGAACCTCATGTTATTTGTGAAGCAAAATCACAGAGATGCCATGGACACAGAGGAATTACCAATTAGTAAGCCTAAAAACCCTTTTAATACTGATATTATTCTAAAATAAAACATTATATTTAATATGTTTCTTTATTGTATTTATATTATATTGCAGACAATGAGGAGGGAAGGCACCAGGCATCTGATGATCCCATTACAGCACCAGGTCCCATACGGGTCCCAAGAGGGAGAAGGAGAAGAGAGCTATTGGCCCAAAGACAAGAGGAAGCCAACAATGCAATGCGTCTTTGCTGTTAGCTGAAACTCTGAATTCCATGATTGCGAATATAAAAGAGAGACAGCAGCAGCAAGGTCTGGCTAATGAAGAGCAGCGAATTTATCGCAATTCCCTTTTAACGGAAATGAGACGGCATAATGACCTCATTGAATCCCAGCAATCAATTCTTAAAGAAATGGTTGAAAAACAAAAAAAAAATCTCCTCTGCACTTTTTTATGTAGTAGGGTCAATATCCCAACAGCTGGTCCCTACTGACCAATCACAAAATAACTAAAAAATGTAATGTTATGCCTCGTACACACAACCGGTTTTCACAGTAAGAAAACTGCTGGGAGAGCTTTTTGCCGTGAAAACCAGGCGTGTGTATGCTTCCTTGCCCTGCTCTCTATTTTACCGCCCGGATTACCAACCTTTTTTTGGTACAAAAGATTTACTACACTTGCCATAGCAAATGAGGGAACATAAGCCCTGTACACACGGCCGGGATTCCCAGCCAAAGCTCTCAGACTTTATACCGCCGGGAATCCCGGCCGTGTATACAGGGCATGAATGTTTTTCAAGTTTGCACTATAGTTTAAAAAAAATTGCACTATTGTTTAAAATAAATGTTTTATTTTATTCACAAATAAAATTGTTTGAAGGTAATCATTTTTGTTTTGTTTTTTCTCATCAAAAGCACATTTATGTTTATTTTAAAGAATTCATAAATTATTTTTATTTTTAATAAATCAGCATACCATTTTGTATAGTTCTACCGGGATGCCATCGGGCACAGGGGTCTTGACAGGCTGAAGTGTCTTTACCAACTTTGATATTTACTACACCGTGATAGGTGCGTCTAATTTATTCTGAGTAACGGGGTAAGTTGTGCTAGGGGGCACAAACACATAGTTGTCAGCAGCTATGTGTTTGTGTGTGTAAGCTGTAAAAGCAACTCTCAGTTGGATCCACAGTGTGGTGGCCGGGAACTAAGCCACGTGAGCCTTCCCTTTGACATGTGAAGATATGGGCTCTCAAGTGTTCCGTGAACAAAATGTTGTTTACGATGTTGTGAGCCATCATGGCCACCTTCACTTGGTCGAATGAGCTTCTGCGTCTACACGAGTAGTCCTTGAAGGTCAATAGCATGTTTTTCTGGAAGCGTAGGTCGCTAATCAAACTGGAGCCACTGATGGTTCCTAAAAGTTAATCAAGTGGAGTTTTAGGGTCCGGGGGGGGGGGGTCCAGGCTTATGTGGAAATCAATGTGCCAGCTCCGCAGCATAATGAGGTGAGAAATGGGCATCAGGCAGCAAAGCCCAGTAGGTGCAGGCAGTATAGGGCCCTCCTCCTCGCTGTGGCTGATGTGTCTGGGTTCTGATGATGCCATCTCCCTCAACTGCTCTGCATCTGAAAGTGCCTTGGAGTAGATTGTTATTATCTATAATCATATTTACCCTGTCTATTAGGTCCTTAAGCAACGGGATATGTCTGCACGGCATCTCTAAAGCTTATTTGGACTCTGATCGACTATTGCGAATTCAAAATAAATTCCACCAGGTAGGACATATCAATCCTAAGCCCTATAGAATTCGTTTAGCATCAAGAAGTATAGTAGTGATTATTCCATCTTTATTTACTGCCCTTAGAGGTACAAGACGGGCGCAGCATTCCTACCTATGTAGATAGACGAGGACCCCTGTCACATCTATATACACATTAATATAGAGGTAAGTAATAATATAATTACTTACTAAATCTATTCTATACCTGATATATTTCAAACAATATTTATATGTATGTATGTATGTATGTATGTGTATGTATATATATATATATATATATATATATATATATATATATATATATATATATATATATATATATATTCATATATATATATTCTGATATGTGCCTTTTCCCTCTCTATTCTGCCCAGCGGTCCGGTCGGCAAGGGAGCCTTGGCACCGAAAAACGTCCGCTTCTGCGCACGCCAGCTCCGCTTGGGGAAGCAGGATGTCTGGGGAGGTCCGCCTTTCCGTTCGCCCAGAGGTGGCGCTGCAGCGAAATCCCACACGTCCCCCCTGCATTGTGGGTGGTTTGGAGCTAGAGGCCGGACCGGATGACGGGCGACGTCATTTCCGGTTGGGGGCGGGGTTTTCGTTGGTTTCCGCGTCTTCCAGTTCCGGACGCGGCCTAGAAAGGGGACCAAGCGCTCGGCTGGTGCGGCCTCTTTCACATGCTGTACAGACAGCGTTCAGAGGCACGAGAGACCACTCATCCTCAACAGGAATGTCGGAAGCAGAGGCTTCAAAAGCAGCTTCTGGAGATAACAGCACCAGCCACTCTAAGGTAAGGGGAACCCTGGGGAGGTGTTCCCTAAAGCCCCATACACACGCTCGGACAATCCGCGGACCAGGTCGGTCGGACTTTGTCCGACGTACTTTGTCCGATGTTGGCGTTGCGTACACACGGTCGGACTACGTTGTCGGAATATCCGGTCCGGAAGAACGTCGTGACGTAAGTCGTCGTCCACGAGATTACAAAAGGGAAGTTCAGCACCACGTCAGGCACCCGTTGGGCTCCTTCTGCTGATCCCGTGTTTATCGAGAGTTAGTGGAAGTTTGGTGACTTAAGATTCGCGCTTCTCAGTTTTCTGACTCAGATCGTTACTGCTCTTCAGTTTGTGCTTGTCGTGCGTATCTGTTTATTAGTGCGTGTAGTCAGTTCGCATTTGTTGGTCATTGCGGCCTATATCTTGATATAGGACGCTTTGATTTGCACTGCTTATTGTCTGCTCGTTGCTGGTATTCACTTCGTTCTTTCAGGCCTTGCTGTTTATCGGTGCTTTCTGTTTGTCCGTTCTGACCAGCCGACCTTTTGTGACCTTCTGAGCGATGTTTCCCGTGCGTACTCGTCGCCGAGTTCGTGCTGTACGCGGAATTGGTGTCGGGCTTTTAGCTTTGACCCAAGACCCGTCCATGAACAGAGTGATGAGGAGTATGTGGACCAAGAATTGGTTGCTTCAGCGTGACCAGTTCTCGCACATGCCTTTGCTTCGTGAGATCCGGGAGAATAATCCTGATGATTTCAGGAACTTTCTCAGGATGACGGACCCCGATTTTCACCGTCTTTTGGCTTTGCTGACCCCCTTTATCAGCCGGCAGGATACCTGCATGAGACAAGCCATTACTCCGGAGCAGAGGCTTGTTGCCACGTTGAGGTACTTGGCGACAGGGAGAAGTCTTCAGGATTTGAAGTTCTCTTCAGGTATCTCTCCCCAGGCCCTGGGAATCATTATTCCAGAGACCTGTTCTGCCATCATTCAGGTCCTGCAGGAGGACTATATTAAGGTAACATTTCAACTTTACTATTCCCTTCTATGTATGCTCTGTTTGCTAATGACTTGTATTTTTGACCTCCTTCCCTAATTACCATGATTGCAATATGTTCTAATATGCTGTGCCCCTTTTCTCCTTCATGCATTTTTCCCTTCACTTACCTCACCAGCATGCTCTTCTGCCCCAATAGACACCTATGGCCTAGTCACTTAAGCAATGTCTTTTGTCTGCTGCATAGTATTGTTTGCCCCAAAACACCCCCTAAAATATGCACAAATGTTTGCTGTGTGGTTTACTTCATGTAGAGCCCCCTTTTTTTTTTTCTTTTTTTTTTTGGTGGGGGGGGGGGGGGCAAACTCATTAGGAACCCCCTCCCCCAACTGCTCTGTCAGATGGTACCAATCCTTTATCTGCTGGCTTTCCCAAGGTCAATACACACTATATACCTACCTCTTTATAGTGCGCATCTTTAGGGATGAATTCAGCAAAGCATGTAGTGCAAGGGGCTGCCTCCATACATTCCATTTCCTAATTTTTTGTCTTCTTTCCCTCCTATTAGCTTGCTTGGTAATTTAATAATGTCACACTGTGCCTGCCTTTTTTGGGGGGGGGGGGGGGAAATGTTATTTGATCTTTCCTGTGGCCTGCCAATAGTGTTAAGTACAGAGGGTCTGGCCAAACTAGGCCACATTATTGAGCCATTTGCCAATCAATGAAGTGCAGAGGGTTACCTGTCCACCACCCCCCCCCCCCCAAAACCATAGTTATTGCCAATGTCCCATCAGAAGTGGGGGGATTGATGGGGGGGGGAGTAATCTGTGAAGGGGAGCCTCTACTTTTCTGTGTAAATACTTTCCAGCCTCCAATTTTATACAATGCTCTTGTTCCAAGATGTTGATTGTCTAATCTGCTTGCAATGTTTAGGTGCAAAGTGACTAATTTTTTTTTATTGTTTCACTCCACAGTTCCCTTCCACGCCACAGGAATGGCAGACTGTGGCCTCCCACTTTGCCAGCCGTTGGGACTTTCCTAACTGCGGAGGGGCAATTGATGGGAAACACGTCCGCATCGTCCCACCGCCCAACTCGGGGTCCTACTATTATAATTATAAAGGGTTTAATAGTGTAGTGATGTTGGCGGTGGTGTCGGCAACATACGAGTTTATGTATGTGGACGTGGGGATGAACGGCCGGATATCGGATGGTGGGGCCATTACGCACACGGAGTTCTACTGGCGTCTCCAAAGTGGCAGTCTGTGCTTGCCACCTCCAGAGGAGAATGCCGAAGGACTCCCCTTCGTCTTTGTCGCAGATGAAGCGTTTGCGCTGACTCCCCATGTGATGAGGCCGTTCCCGATGAGGACCCTCACCCCGGACCAGAGGGTCTTCAACTACAGGCTGTCCAGAGCCAGAAGAGTGGTGGAGAACGCTTTTGGCATCCTGGCCAGCCGCTTCCGCCTGTTCCTGACGGCATTTAACTTGGCGGAATACAAACTGAACCACATAGTTCTTGCCTGTTGCATATTGCACAACTTCCTCAAAAGACATAACAGGAACTATGTGGTGCCCGTTGGCCCAGATGTGGAGGGCCCTCCAAATGCGGACCTCACAGCCCTTCGAGTGGCACGTCCAGGCTTGCCCCCTCTCAATGCCCGCGTGGTCCGGGACCAATATATGGAATACTTTGTGGGTAGGGGGGCCATTGCTCTGCCTGACGATGTGTGAGAGGCATTTTTTAATAAATCTGATATTTTAACCAACCTCTGATTTCTTGTCATTTCAGTCTTCTTTTTAGCTTATTTTACTTTGTCATTTTTTCCCTTTGCCTTCGACAGTGGTAATGCACTTTCTGGGCAAAAGGAGGTAACAGTCTCTTCTTCCCAAAAAGATTATTCTCATGTGTGTTTGCTACCTAATCTTTGGTCTAGAGAAGGTTTGTCCTGCATAACTGACACCCATAATACTCCTTTTCAGCACCAGGTCTGACATGTGTGTATTCTCCAAAATGCTGTGCTCCGTGTTTTCGTACAAAGCACTGTGGGTGTCATTTACATAAGTCAAATCCGCTATGCTCTACAAGTGCATTGAAAAAGTTCCCTGGGAAAGGAAATTGCAGTGCAAAGTGGATTTGCCTTTAGTAAATAACACCCATTGCCCCCCATATCCTTTACATTTTACATACATAATGCATTGTTTTATTTAAATAAGGAAGCCACACATTTTGAAAAATAAAAAAGTTTACTTGGAAAACATTCACAAGTGCGTTTACAATCTTCACGCCAAAACTGACAACATCTTGGTTATTTACAACATTATTTACAAAGATTACGCAATTGGTAAAACCAGGCATGGAGCTAAGCAGAACCTATGAAGTAGGAAAGTTCAACTTTGTAAAGTGAAGACAAGATCAGACATGACTATATGTTCAAAGTGTGTTTGATCTTGCCTTCATCACATGGGGGGGTCACCCCCGAAAAGTGGAAATTTGGAACATGCACACAATTTGGTTCTGAAAATGGTCATTAGATGGTAAAACACATGCCTAGAAGCTTCAAAAGTGCCATTTTCCATCATGGGGATGAATGGACGTTTTTTGGGGGTGCAACCCCTTCACCACAACCACTTTCGTAGTTCGTAAAGTGTTTGCACCCCCAAAAAAACGTTGCCATTCATCCACCATGATGGGAGCTAGCACATGTGGACACAATGTGTGCATGTTCCAAATTTCACACAGTTTTTAAGTTGCAAATGTGTTCAGAAGCTGGCACAAATGTGTGTAAATTACTTGGTGCTTTTTCATATTTTTCCTAAAACATCAATGATGTTCTTCAATTTTTGTTGAACATCATTGATGTTTTGCTTTATGTAATCTAGATCTCGATTGCAGACCATTATCTCTCCGATGAGTACGTGGGCACTCTCTGTGGTAAAGTGCGATTTTTCTTCCACAACATCCACGTCACCTAAAAACCACAAACAAAAAAAATGGGGTGTTGGAAATGAGGCAGCCATACATGGATTAGCTTACCAGTAGCTGTGTTCTCCCACACTCACCTGTTGTGGTGACAATTTCTCCAAGTTCGATGATCTCTCCTTCCTCCTCCTCCTCTGCTTCTGCTCTTTCCCCTTTTTTGGTAGGTGTTGGTTTGGGGGTTTCCTCAGACGGCCCAAGTTTTCGCTCCCCTATGAGAATGTCCAAAAGGAAGATTTAGCAACACAAGCTATTGAGGGCAGAAATAGGAAATGACAAACATTGCTTGAAAGTGACGGACACTATTTTAGTTTGGCCAGTTACAAATGTCAACTACATGAATGAAGTCACTTTGTAAAGGTGCTAAACTGACTAGCTTTTTGGTAGAAGTTTGTGTGATGGAGACCCCCCTCTAGTATCCACTGGAGCACATGTGTGGAAAAGCATAATAAAAAGGGGGTTTGGGTGTCCCAGCACTAGTGCTCTAGAGTCCAGATGGGTAAACAGCTACTGAGTGACCTCTCCTTTACATTGAATAAATTGGCTTTACATTCTTGATGACATTTCTAGTGAGAACAAACTTCCTTTCCCCAAAAAAACACCAAACATCGTATTATAAGTGGCCGAACGATCGAGGTTGCGTACGATCGAATGCACACACACACGACCATGACAGTGGCAGAAAGATCGAGGCTGAGTACGATCGAATGCACAGACGAACCTGAAAGTGGCCATTTTGGAATGTACAACTTGGTAAAAATCAAAACACAATGGAGCAGTATGCAAGCAAGAAATCAAACACAAAACACAACTACTTACTTTTTTGAAGAATTCTCTTGATCTTTCTGTACTGATCGGCCTCCCTCAGTTTCAGGTCTGACCAGCGTTTCCTGAGTTGCTCCTTGGATCGTTGTACCCCAAAATTATTGTACAGCCTTCTCACAACTTTAGACATGATCTTGGCCTTGCGGACATTGGGGTTGAGGTAAGGCCCATACTTCCCATCATAGTCGCTCCTCTTTAATATGTCCACCATCTCCAACATTTCTCCAAATGACATATTGGAGGCCTTGAATTTCAGGTTCCGGGATCGGGACGTTTCTGCCTCCGGACTTTCCTCGTCCTCCTCCTCGTTGGTGGGATATTTGTGGCGCACCTGCTGTGTCCCCGCCATGTGCTCTCCCCACTACGCCGTAAAGAGAAGGGGTGGGGAATAGACGAGAAAGATCGTCAGGGGCGGGCGGAGTTTGAAGCATGCGCAGTGTATATAAAACGTCACACGCCTGTGTCGTAGCCACGATCTGGGAGACGAGGGGAGAGAAAACTCACACGAGACGATCGCTACAAACGAAGGTACAATTTAACGTTGGTACATAACTAGCCTAGACTGATTTGAACTTGAGGCTTCTTTATGGAGAAGATTAGGAGAGTTTAGCCTGACATAATTTTGAGGGTTTTGTGTGTTGTTGTGTCTTGCAGAGATTGATATGAAGGGATTCAACGACATGAGTTTTCTCCCCCTCTTCATTGCCAAATACAGGGATTTTCCCATATTGTGGCAGGGTATACACCCACATTACACCAACAAACCAAAGAGGCACGCAGCCCTGGAGGAACTTGTGGAATTTGTCAAGCCAAGGTTCCCCACGGCAACTGTTGATGATATTAGAAAGAAAATTGGCAGCCTGAGGAGTGCGTATATCAGGGAGAGGAAGAAGGTCGTGAAGTCTGAGGAAACTGCAACTTCAGCAGATGAGGTCTATGTCCCCAAGCTCTGGTACTATCAGAGTCTCCATTTTCTGAAGGACCAGGCTGATGTCACGGAGCCAACCTCAACTCCTCCTTCCACGCTTCCTTGCGCACAGCCCACCCCTGATGAGGCTTCCGAGGAGCAACCTGGGCCTTCCAGTCTGGAAGAGGTGGAGGAGCCCAGCTTGTTCCAGGTATAGTAGTTTTGCTACCATTTAGGGGAATAATGAATGATGTTCACTTAATTCAGGATCGCCAATTGCTTAGTTCCTAACGTGTTTGACATATCAACAGACAGTGGTGTGGGAGACATTTGGGGCCAGAATCTAAACTGCTGGGCTGAGAATTGTATGGTTTTCTATTTGTAAACATTTTGCACCAGTCACTAGATGAGAATTGTGTGTGTTTGATGAACAAATAACTGAAACTATGTCCCTTTTTCCTACACAGGAAGACCTCAGCCAGGAGGTGGCTGTGGAAGGTGGCAGTCAGGAGGAGGCAGGAGTTAGTGGCAGCCACCAGCTGGGTAGTGGCAGCCAAGAGGGGGCTAGGCCTCGGAGCCTGACTGACACCCAAACCCCTCCCCTCCGCCCTCCGTACAAAAGGGCGAGAAGGGGGGGTTATGCGGCACAGTCAGCGCTCCGGATGATAAGAGAGGCTTCAGACTCCCTACATGCCACACCCGCCGACGAGGAGACCTTTGGCTCGGTGGTTGTCACAAAAATGATGGGTATGGAGGTGAGGCAACGCAACATGTGTGAGGGGCTCATCCTCCATGTCCTAAATAAGGGTAGGGCTGGGGAGATGACCCCAGTCACACATGTTTGCCATAGCTACCATGCTCCACCTCCTCCTCCTCCTCCTCCTCCTTCTTCCACCCCACCAGCACGACAGCCACAGCGTGGAAGGAAGCGTGGAAGGAAGACCTGAGAGTGACGACCTGGAATCAGTCTGGTCTGAGAGAAGATGGAGCCTCTCGTAGTACCAGAGCCTGGGGACCTAGATGGCATCTGCTGCAGTTCCGGATACTTTGGACTTCACGACCAGATTGCACTCCCCTTAATATATGTACTCCTCAGGCCCCCAATTTTCTACGCTTGAACAATGATGGTTGCCGTGGGGGGCCAAGGCTTTGCAAATTCCCCAAGTTTCACCATGGCTGCGTTCCTCTTTGGTTTGTTGGTGTGACCTAAATAAAGGTTTTTTTGATTTGAAATAATCATTGACTATTGTGTTTTACTTTGCTACAATGACAGTTTTTCTTTGAGTAAGCAGGTACATTTCACTAATCCTAAAGTAGAATTAACAAGGGGCACCAACAACAAACAAACTCCTAGTAAATGTAAGCAAGAAATACAAATGTAAATAATGTGTTTTTGGTAATTTGAGACACACAACCCCCCTCCAAAAAAAAAAAAAAAAAACATTCAAATATGTATTCCCCCAAAAAAAAAAAAAAAGACAAATCATGGTAAAAAAATAACAAAGATTCTTTTCCGTTCAGAGTAAAAATAAACATGTAGTGTATAAATGGTGCAAAGTAATAAAGAAGTAAGTTTGTGAGAAGTGCGGGTGAATAGGAGCAGCTAAAAGATGTCATTCTTGTTGCATTGTAAAGAAAAAGAGAATGCGCTGCATTAAAGACATTTTAACATTGCAGCGTGACGAATGTGCTGTGTCGATTAGGAAAGGTAGTTTTACCTGACCGAGCGCTTCCGTCACAGAATTTCTTCTGAGCATGCGTAGCACTTTGTCCGTCGGACAAGCGTACACACGCTCGGATTTGGTGTGATCGGACCGGGTTGACGGCAAATCTTTCCAGCAGGAGATAAGACTTTGTCCGACGGACAAACCGACGAACACTGTCCGATGGTGCATACACACGGTCTGATTTTTCAACAACCTTGTCCGATCGGACCAAATTGATGAAAAAGTCCGACCGTGTGTATGGGGCTTTACTTACTATTTCCAGTAGCTCCACTGGTGTTTTTTTTTTTCTAGTTTCCAGTTGCCTCAGTCCCAGAGCACCCCTCCACCAGTGCAGCAGAGTGTTTCACCTAACCCACCGGATATTCCCCTGGCTAGTAGGGAAATCCCAGAGGGCTCCAGAGAGGAGATTGAGGAAGAAGTGGGCAGTGCCGCTTCAGATTCCCAGGGGGAGTCAGATGGAGAGGTGTTGGATGGTGAATCCAAAAAGACCTCACGGTACAAGCTTTCCCTTGAGGAAGTGGAGGAGCTCCTAGGGGCTATCCATACCACTTTAGGTATTCAGGAGGAAAGGAAGGCACTGTCACTTCACGATCAGATGTACAGTGGTCTGGGGGGAACAGAAGAAACTAATGTTCCCGGTCCATGACGTCCTGATCGATGCCGTCAAGAAAGATAGAGGGATGTGGAAAAGCTCAGGGGGGGTACCTCGTCCTAAAATTATGTATAGAAAACGAAAAAGGGGGGTTTTTAGCCAACCTAACGGACTATCACGGTACCTGAACGGACATATGTCTCAATACAAAAGAATAATTCTAAATGTTTTTATTAACACATAATATACATAAAACATGTCACATATAAAAAGGGGGTCATTGCAGTCCAAGAATGTACATATACATATAGCTATTAGTAAATCAGAATGCTGAAACAAACTCGCAGGATGCTGGTTGACGCGTTTCGCTTAAAGCTTCTTCAGAACCAGAGTATAGCAGTTCGTATATCTGTTGTATATATCAAGAAGAATAACCCCCCTGTCTTCTTGATATATACAACAGATATACGAACTGCTATACTCTGGTTCTGAAGAAGCTTTAAGCGAAACGCGTCAACCAGCATCCTGCGAGTTTGTTTCAGCATTCTGATTTACTAATAGCTATATGTATATGTACATTCTTGGACTGCAATGACCCCCTTTTTATATGTGACATGTTTTATGTATATTATGTGTTAATAAAAACATTTAGAATTATTCTTTTGTATTGAGACATATGTCCGTTCAGGTACCGTGATAGTCCGTTAGGTTGGCTAAAAACCCCCCTTTTTCGTTTTCTATGCCGTCAAGAAAGAATGGCAGGACCCAGAAAGGAAACCCTTCTTTTCAGGGGCATTGAAACGAAGGTTTCCTTTTGCGGAGGAGGAGGAGCTAGTCTGGAACAAATCCCCCAGGCTAGACGCCGCTTTTTCACAGGTGTCCAGACACACCGACCTGGCCTTCGAGGACATGGGGGTACTGTCAGACCCCATGGACAGAAGGATGGACTCACTCCTTAAAAAAGCATGGGACTCCTCACAGGCAAATCTTAAGCCTGCCATGGCAGCCACAGTGGTGGCACGCAATATGGAGTATTGGCTCACACAAATTAGAGCGCATATTGAAGCGGGCACGGCAAAGGAGACCATTTTGGCTTCTTTTCCAATGCTGCTTAAGGGAGTTGCATACATTGCGGATGCTTCGGCTGAATCCATTCGAATGTCTGCAAGATCCACAGCCCTGACTAATTCAGCCAGGAGGGCCCTGTGGCTGAAGACCTGTCAGGGGGACAGTGCGTCCAAAATAAAGCTCTGTGGGATCCCTCTCACAGGGGATTTATTATTTGGACCAGGTTTAGAAGCGGTTTTAGATCGTACGGCCGATAAGAAGAAGGCCTTTCCGATCAAAAGGAAGTTTGGGGAGCAATCTAAAAGGAAGGCTCGCCCTCAGAGAAAATTTGAACCCCCAAAAACTGACCGGCAAAAGAAAAGTTGGGGGCAAAAGGGGAAAGGGCGTGGGGGTGCGATTTTTCGCCCTCCTGAACAGCCCAAAAAGTCTCAATGACAAAGTCACGGTGGGAGGAAGGTTGGGGGCCTTCCTCCCACAGTGGGAGAGGATCACCTCCAATCAATTTGTATTGGGGATCATCAGACGAGGATACCGATTGGAGTTCTCAGATCCTCCCCCACTAAGACTCCTGGTTACGGAAATGCCGAGATGTACAGAAAGGTCTGCCGCCCTTGTTTCTTCCCTTCAGGAATTGGAGGAACAGGAGGGGGTGACACGGGTCCCGGTGGGGGAGACAGGCAGAGGCTTTTACTCCAACATCTTTGTGGTCCGCAAACCTTCAGGGAAATTCAGGCTCATCCTGAATTTGAAGCCTCTGAATGTCTCCATCACCTACCGGAGATTCAGAATGGATTCGGTGTACTCGGTGAAGGCACTACTTCCACCGAATTCATTTATGGCATCAATAGATCTAAAAGATGCGTATCTGCATATTCCCATTCCAGAAAACCATCAGAGATACCTCAGGTTAGCGATAAGGACCTCAGAGGAGGTGCTGCATCTTCAGTTCAAAGCTCTTCCCTTTGGGCTATCCTCGTCCCCCCGGATCTTCACCAAAGTAATGGTAGAAGTTCTGGCTTTTCTGCGTCTCAGGGGCATCTCGGTGGTCGCGTACCTCGACGACCTTCTCCTTTTTGCTCCTTCCCCAGAACAGTTGATTCAGGACCTACAGGTAGCAAGAGACATCTTAGAAAACCTGGGGTGGCTCCTGAACCTGGAGAAATCCAACTTAGTTCCTTCTCAAAAGGTGGTTTTCCTAGGTTATGTACTGGACTCAACGAAGCAAAAAGTCTTCCTCCCTTGGGAAAAGATCCAAAAGGTAGACAAGGCAATGCTGTTCCTCCAAGGCAACTGTCAGGTTTCAGTAAGAAAGGTGATGTCAGCCTTGGGCTTACTGACCTCCACTCTCCCAGCAGTTCAGTGGGCAGGGTTACATTTCCGTCCTCTGCAACTTTTCATTTTGAAAGTCTGGGACCACAGCCAGGGGTCTCTGGACTCATTGGTATCAATCCCAACCCAGGTCAAGAGGTCCCTCTGGTGGTGGAGAAAGGGGGCAAATCTGGCGCAGGGCCTGGAGTGGGTCTTGCCAGTGTCCAGGATTGTGACAACCGATGCGAGCGGCTCAGGCTGGGGGGCGCACCTAGACTCCCGGATGATTCAAGGTACCTGGGGGGAGGAAGGAATCAGGAAGGTCCTCGAATTGGAGGGAGCTGAGAGCAGTAGACCTGGCTCTCAGAGCCTTTCAGGAGGACCTTCAGGGACAACATGTAAGAGTTCGGTCAGACAACTCCTCGGTGGTTGCCTACATCAACAGGCAGGGCGGCACCAAAAGCGGAACCCTATGGGCCCTGGCGGAAGCCATCCTCAGATGGGCCGAAGCCAACGTCCTTTCACTCTCTGCGATTCACCTGAAAGGGGAGCAAAATCAGGTGGCAGATTTCCTCAGCAGGAAAACGCTGAGAGAAGGCAACTGGGTCCTAAAACAAGAGGTCTTCGAAATGATAACCCGGAAGTGGGGAGTTCCGGCAGTGGATCTCTTCGCCTCAAGGGAAAATGCAAAAGCAGGTCTGTTCTTTTCCATGAACAGGTGGGAAGGGGCGTTAGGAGTGGACGCGCTGGCACAGAGCTGGAGGTTCTCCAGTTGCTATGCCTTCCCCCCACCAGTTCTGATCCCGGCAGTATTAAGAAAGTTCCAAGCAGAGAGCACTACTCTCAGCTTGATTGCACCTCACTGGCCCAGGAGGCCGTGGTTCTCCATTCTGAAGGGGCTAGCGGTGGAACCTCCCTGGATACTACCAGTACAGGCGGACCTTCTTTCTCAAGGACCAATCTACTGTCCTCAGGTGGAGAGGTGGAACCTTGCAGCCTGGCTTCTGAGGAGGAGTTGCTGAGGGGCAAGGGGTTTTCGGATCGCTTAGTAGCTACTCTCCTAAGCTGCAGAAAGAAGGAAACGCAGGCCATCTACTTAAAGGTATGGAAGCTTTTTAATAGGTGGTGCTCAGAAAGCTCTTTTAAGGTGCACAGTTCCGTGGCAGTCTTGGAATTTCTGCAGGCAGGGGCAGATAAGGGCTTAGCCCTCAGCACATTGAAGGGCCAGGTATCAGCTTTAAGCGTGTTTCTTGAGAAACAACTAGCAACAGACCCATGGATAGTGAGGTTTTTTAGAGCCCTGGGTAGGCAGAGGCCTGTCAGAGTCTCCCCGTTCCCAGTGTGGGACCTATCATTAGTTCTACAGGCCCTGACAAAAGAGCCTTTTGAACCGTTGGAATATTGTGATTTAAGGTTGATCACTCTCAAGACGGTGTTCTTGGTAGCGATCACCACTGCAAGAAGAGTGAGCGAACTCAAGGCCCTTTCCATTAGGGCACCCTTTTTTCAAGTTTTTTCAGACCGTCTGATTGTTAAGACAGATCCGGCCTTCTTGCCAAAAGTAGCCTCGAAGTTTCATAGAGGCCAGGAAATAGTTTTACCTACTTTTTGTTCAAATCCTGTGAGGGAACAGGAACATGTATTCCATAACTTAGACGTCAGGAGATGCGTCTTGCAATATTTAGAAAATACAGCTCATTTCAGAAAGTCTGATTCTCTGTTCATATTATTTTCAGGGACCAGGAAAGGCTCCAGAGCCTCTAGGCGTACAATAGCCAGATGGCTAAGATTAGCCATTAGTCAGGCTTATTTGTTTGAGGGGGTAGAGCCCCCAATTGGGGTTAAAGCACATTCAACCAGGGCAATGGCGACTTCTCAGGCAGAGTGGGCTGGTGCTTCTCCAGAACAGATCTGTAGAGCTGCAACGTGGTCCAGCTTTGCTACTTTCGTGAAGCACTATAGACTGGATCTCCTGTCAGCGAAAGACCAAGCCTTTGGTCGTAAGGTGCTACAGGCAGTAGTCCCACCCTAAGGTAAGGTGCTCGCTTATCCTCTCTAAGGTGGCTGTCCTGAAAGACGGACTGGGGAAAAACGGAGTTACTTACCGGTAACATCCTTTTCCAGGAGTCTTTCAGGACAGCACCGGTACCCACCCAGGTTGTTGGATATCTTGGAGGACTCATCGCATAAGACCGTCAGGTAAGATAAAAAGTTTTGTATTTTGACGTGTTCTTGTGTCTCCCCAGTTGGCCGGAGGTACTCTTGAAGAACTGAGGGGCCGGCGGGAGGATGAGGCTTAAATTCTGGATTAAGGCAGTGTTTCCTAGGAGGGGAGGAGCCAGGGTCTCTCTGAGGTGGCTGTCCTGAAAGACTCCTGGAAAAGGATGTTACCGGTAAGTAACTCCGTTTTTTTTTTTTGGCTTCTCCCCTCCAGCAATTGCACAAATCTCAAATATGAAACAAACCTTCGTAAGCTGATGATGACTCCTTTCTCAGGAAATTGTTTTTATTCAATGTAACAATTCAACCTAAACTCCTACAACTTAAATATCTTGCAAATAGCAAGATATACTTATAAGGTAGGCGATTTATCTAATATCCAGGGTAAGGGGAAACAGGAAATAGCACTCTTGGATACTATATATCGGGGGATGTTTTGGCTCACTGATGATTAACTCTCATTTTTCCTGTTTTGTAATTACACTACAGACATAAAAACTGCTGCTCTTTGGTTCTGATGAAGCTAAAAGCGAAAATCGTCAACCATCTTCTGACCAGCATGTAAAACTTGACAATGGAATTTGAAATGTCTCTATGTATATTCTATATTCAATGACTAAACCTCAAAAATATTTTTTCTTTTTTATTTCTTCTATATGTATTTTTGTATATTATTGTGTATTTTTTCTAATAAACCAATGAAATATCTATTACGGAAAATCCGTTTCTGTTCAGGTGCCGCGATAGTCCATCAGGTTGGCTAAACCCCCTCTTGTTCTTTTTTCTTTGTATATTTCTCACCTCGTCTTTCAGGACAGCACCTGGAGATAGCGTAGCTCCACCCACTTTCCCAGGAAGCACTGCAGTCAGTTTTCTTTATAGAGCGAACACTTCCACCATGGCCTCAGTTGTAGTGTTTCCTCCGACCATGGTGGCTGCAGGGAACCAGGGGTGTGCTACACTCTCTCCAGGTGGAGACAGTATGGGGCATACCGGTTGTGTTTTTTCTTCAGGCCAGCCCAGCATCTCCCCTTAATTGTGGGGGATTCTCGGTGTCTGCTCTCCTTCATACCCGGCGAGGGTTCAGGTTGCAGGGGGTCCCGCTCTCATCAGACCGGCGCTGTGGGCTGGTAGAGGATGGCGTGCTTCACAACGATGAAAGCAGCGCCTCCTCTGTATCAGCCTCCATGCTTCTTCCGGGTCCCGGGCGGCGAGTGCGTCACTCCGGCCAGGGGCGAGATTTCCGGCAGCGTGATGCGGCTTCCGGTTCCGGCCGCTGGAACGCAGGGGGAGGTGGCGGCCTCAAACTGGTGTCGATTTCCGGTCCTCGCAGCAGCGAAAGGACTGGGAAAATTCTAAATAAAAACAGCCGGACGCCGCTACAGCCTCGCAATATGGAGGAACAGACAGCAGTGGCAGAAGCCACTAACACCAGCCAGACTCAGGTAAGCAGGGGCAGCAGTCCCTGTACTTTATCTAGAGGTCTTGTTTCTCCCTCCCTTGCTCCCCTGGGGGGAGGCAAGGGAGCCTGCGCCACTCTTCCTTGTTTTAAAAAGGTACTAAGGAGAGTGTATATTATGTGCTCATGGTGACTTATGGGGAAGAGTCACTGAGGTAAAGCTGCAGTAACAAGCATGAGGGCTAAAGGGTTAGGTCTTTTTTAACTTTGGCATGTTATTATTGTTTTCTCTTAGTAAATGCCGTTAATCATTTATTATGTGTAAAATGATGATTTAATGGGGGTTTGTGTTGGTGTATTTCAGGCTAAAGTCAAAGAAAAGATCAAACATTCCTCCCCTCCTCCTAAGAGGAAATGCCCGTCTTGCAAAAATACGGTTGGAGAGTCATGGGCTAAAGCGTTATGCAAGACATGTATAGCAAAACTAGTTAGGGAAGAAACCTCTCCTGCTACCCAATCAGGAGAAATATTAAGTTCCTTCCGGAAAGAACTAGCGGATACATTTGAGTCATTCCGTCCTTTCTTG
Organism: Lithobates sylvaticus; assembly: GCA_028564925.1. Taxonomy (NCBI): domain Eukaryota; kingdom Metazoa; phylum Chordata; class Amphibia; order Anura; family Ranidae; genus Lithobates; species Lithobates sylvaticus. Next base: position 349,428,745 of record CM053030.1, on the reverse strand, counting down.
GATAAACATCCGGCGGCACAGTCAAACAGTGGTGGCAATTCACCCAGAAGTGACAGTGATTCAGAGAACGAGGCGAGAAGTGTTTCCCCAGGTTCTGAGGAAGAGGAGGAAGAAGAAAGAAGTTTCTTCTTCTCGCTATAGATTGTCTTAGAAGAAGTGGATGATCTGTTAAAGACAATACATTAAAGGGGTTGTAAAGGTAAACGTTTTCTCACCTTAATGCATTCTATGCATTAAGGTAAAAAAACATCTGACACTGCCGGCCCCCCGTTATACTTACCTGACCCCTCGAAAGTCCCGCGTTCGCCCCCGGCGTCCTCTTCGCCACTCACCCTGGCCGTTGATTGGCTAGAGTGGATGGATTGAAAGCAATTCTGCTGTATCACGGGAGAGTGCCCGCAAGTACTCCACAACATGCGAGGGAGCTCGCATTTAGGTGAGAAGTACTTGTGGGGGGGAGCCGAGACAGCAGCCGAGGGACCCCAGAAGACCAGGTTTGGGGCCACTCTGTGCAAAACGAGCTGCACAGTAGAAGTATAGCATGTTTGTTATTTTAAAAAAAATTAAAAATGTCCTTTAAACATCAAGGAGGACAAGGCTTAGCTGTCCTTGCATGATAAGATGTTTCAGGGCATGGGCCAACTAAAACACCGGGTATTCCCAGTGCATAAATTTATATCTGAAACCGTAAAAAAGAGAATGGAAGGTCCCAGAAAGGGCCCCTTTTTTCTCAAAATCTCTTAAGAGAAGATTCCCTTTCAAGGATGACAGTGATCAGGTCTGGAATAAGAAGCCAAAGCTTGATGCGGCCTTTTCACAAGTGTCCAGGAACAGGGACTCCCTATTAAAAAAAGGCATGGGATTCTACTCTAGTCAATTTAAACCCAGCTATGGCATCAACTGTGGTGGCTAGGAATCTGGAACATTGGCTTGAGCAATTAAAAACGCACATTGAAGCAGGAACTTCTCGCTAGGACCTGTTAGACACACTGCCTGTACTACAGAAGGCCGTAGGGTACATGGCAGATGCCTCTGCCAAATCTAAAATGTCGGCAAAGTCTGCGGCCCTGGTGAACTCAGCTCGCAGAGCCTTATGGGTCAAGACATGGGCAGGGGATACGGCTTCAAAAGCTAAATTATGTGGGTTACCTTTTGAGGGGAACTTAGTTTTTGGGCCTGATCTGGAAGCCGTGCTTGACAGAACGGCCGACAAGAAAAAGGCATTTCCAGTAAAAAAGAAGGTTATGCCACAGGCCAAGAATTTTCGTTCTTTTCGACAGGCCGAGGAAATAACGGAAACAGGGTATAAAAGACCCTGGAGGTCCCAAATAGGAAGGGGAAAGTCAGGAGTACTATTCCGATCTCCTGGCCAAACCGTCAGTCATCCGGCTGTGGGAGGAAGGCTACAGACCTTTTTTCCACAGTGGAAGACAGCGACCTCCAGTCCATTCGTCCTAAAATAAAAGCAGAGGGCTACAGACTGGAGTTCTCTCAATCCCCTCCAAGTCGTTTTTATGTAACCCAGGCTCCCCAGGACAGAGAAATTTCTAGGGATGTCAGCCCTACTTCAGGAGCTCATCCAGCAGAGGGTGATTGTAACCGTTCCCCCCGGAGATGAAGGGAAAGGGTGCTATTTACATATCTTCCTAGTAAGGAAGCCATCGTGAAGTTTTGTTTAATATTAAACCTGAAAATTCTGAACAAATCAATCAGATACAAAAAGTTCAGGATGGACACCATTTTTCAGAAAAAAAAACTTTTGATCCCAGGCTGTTTTTTGGCCTCAATAGACCTGAGGGATGCATGTACCTATAGCCCCGACATTACAAATACCTCAGATTAGCGGTAACGATGGGAGAGTCAATCACACATCTACAATTCAGAGCCCTCCCTTTCGGCCGTCATCCTCACCAAAGATATTTACAAAAAATTATAGCAGAGGCCCTAGCACCCCTCAGATTAAGGGGGATATCCATAGTTCCATACCTGGACGACCTCTTGCTATTTGCCACAACAGGGGAGCTACTGGAGAAAGATCTAGAAGTGACAAGGTCACACCTGGAGAGTCTCGGACGGATCATCTACAAAGAGAAAATATGATCCCGTCCCAGACAATAACATTTATTGGGTATACCATCAGTTCCATTCAGGAAATAATTTTTCTCCCAGAGGAAAAGATAGAAAAGGTACAAAAAGTCAGTAAAAAGGACTCAGGGAAATCTGCCAATCTCAATCAGGGCAGCCATGTCAGTTCTAGGCCTCCTCATGTCCTCAATTCCAGCGGTGCAATGGCCATGCAAGGGACCTCCTACGGAGAACCACTAGAGAAATTGATCATGATCCCCCCTCAAGTTCCGAGGAAACTATGGTGGTGGAGGAATCGGTCAAATTTGGACAGGGGTCTACTTTGGACTTTTCCCACAGAGCAAACACTGACAACAGACGCAAGCTTCTGGGGTTGGGGTGCCCATCTGGATGGGCAGATGGCCCAGGGAGGCCAGGAGATCCACCAATTGGAGGGAGCTGAGGGCCATTCTCCTGGGACTATGGGCTTATAGAGACCAAGTTCTGGGTCACCAGATTCAGGTACTGTCAGACAATGCCACAGCAGTGGCCTATGTAACAAGAGAGGGAGGCACGAGGAGCAAAGTGTTGCTTGCCTCAGCCCTCCAGATTATGTCCTGGGCGGAATCCAATCTAGCATCCCTGATGGCGTTTCACCTATGGGAGATCTGAATCGGATCGCAGATTCCTAAGCAGGGAAAGGGTATTGGAATCAGAGTTGAGTCTGAATACAGATGTATTCCAGAAGATAACAGAAAAATGGGGAACTCCACAAATAGACCTGTTCGCATCCCACGCCAATACGAAGGTAGAGACTTACTTCTCCCTAAACAGACGAGACCAAGTGAAAGGACTAGACGCGCTAGCGCCACCATGGACTTTCCACTTGTGCTACGCCTTTCCCCCCTTCCAAATGATTCCATTAGTACTAAAAAAGCTGCAGAGGGAATATACAACCATGATCCTAGTAGCCCCATTCTGGCCCAAAAGGACATGGTTTTCAACTATACATAAGATGGCGGTGGGACCCCATTGGTGTCTTCCTTTACAGAGAGACCTAACCCAGGGGTGCCCTTCAACATCCCAATATCGGGCACCTAAGGTTAGCTGCCTGGTTACTGAGGAGCAGATCCTAAAGAATAAGGGCCTGTCTAATAGGTTAGTTCCAAAACTACTAGAAGCCGACAGAAGGTCACTAGATCAATTTATTTTAAGACATGGAAATGTTTTAACTCCTGGTGCGTAAGTAATGTTTTTTCACCAAGGGAAGCTGTTTCCATGTTAGAGTTCCTACACACAGGAATGGAAAAAGGGTTGGCTATTAGCACCCTAAAGGTGCAAGCAGCCGCCCCCTCGGTGTTCCTGGAGTGACAATTATCCCAGGACCCGCTTATTAGATTTTTTAAGGCACTGACCAGAGCTAGGCCAGTACCTCTTAAATTTTTCCCAAAATGGGACTTATCTCTGGTTTTGCGAGGTCTGACTAAGGGGCCCTTTGAGCCTCTAGAGGAAGCATCAGTTAAATTCTGGTCGCTTAAACTAGCACTTTTAGTGGCAGTCACTTCAGCCAGAAGGGTGAGTGACTTGCAGGCCCTGTCCATTATTGAACCTTTCTGTTCTATATTTCCGGACCGGGTAGTGTTGAGAACTGACCCAGGATTTTTGCCTAAGATTTCAACGGTATTCCACAGGTCACAGGAGATAGTTCTTCCGACCTTCTGCCCTTCACCATCCGGCACGAGGGAAAGAAACTGCCACAGCCTGAATGTAAGGATTGTATACTACATTATCTAAACATCACAAGTGAATTTAGAAAATAAAATTCACTGTTTATACTATTCTCTGGCCCACAAAAGGGATACGGTGCGTCCAAAAACATTATAAGTAGGTGGCTGCGAATGGCCATCTGTGAAGCCTACAAAGCTTCAAGGGTAGATCCTCCCGCAGCAGTAAGGGCCCATTCAGCCAGGGCAGTAGCAGCATCCTGGGCAGAACGGGCAGGGGCTTCTCCAGGACGGATTTGCAAGGCGGCTACGTGGACAAGCTTCTCCACTTTCACCCGCTATTACAGATGGGATTTGCTCTCTGCATCAGAGCAGTCCTTTGGCAGAAAAGTCCTATAGGTGGTGGTCCCACCCTAGAGTAAGTACTCATATCATCTCCAGGTGCTGTCCTGAAAGACGAGGTGAGAAAACCTTAGTTAAACTTACCGGTAATTGTATTTCTACAAGTCTTTCAGGACAGCACCGATGACCCGCCCTAAAAGTGTTATAAAATGTGGTGTTATTGCTATGTTCTGCTTATCTAATTTCAGCATGGCTGGAGGTACTCTTAAACAACTGAGGCCATGGTGGAAGTGCCCGATCTATAAAGAAAACTGACTGCAGTGTTTCCTGGGAAAGTGGGTGGAGCTACGCTCTCTCCAGGTGCTGTCCTGAAAGACTCGTAGAAATAATGTTACCGGTAAGTCTAACTAAGGTTTTTTGGGGGATATTATAGCAAAAAGTTAAAAATGTTTTTCAAAATTTTTGCTATTTTTTGTTTTTTAGCGCAAAAAATAAAAACCGCAGGAGGTGATCAAATACCACCAAAAGAAAGCTCTGTGGGGAAAAAAGGACGTAAATTTTGCTTGGGAGCCATGTCGTACAACTGAGCAATTGTCAGTTAAAACTAGGCAGTGCCGAATCACAAAAAATGCTATGGTCTTTGGCCAGCCAAATGGTCTGGGACTTAAGTGGTTAAGGATCTCATCACATGTGCCACAGTTGGGGTTGTCTATATGTTTGAATGCGACTGTGGCTTACAAAATGTAGGAAGGCCCCTTCAGGTCCGTATAGGTGAACAATATCAAAAAGGGGCTTATTATCCATAATGTATCCAAGCAATTACAACTCTACCACAATAGAGATCTGAGGTGTTTGAAATTGTGGGGTATAGAAAAAGTTAAACACTGGATGGGAGGGAATTTATCAGGCAGCTTGGTCGTAGAGAATCGTATTTGATATAGGAGACAAGGATGTCTCTGCCACTAGGTTTAAATGTGGCATTTGACCTTAATTGTTTTATATCTGATCGTTAATAAAATATAAATTTTATAAATATAAAATACTATGTATACAATTAGCGTTTTTGTGTGTGAGCTCAGTGACGGCTGCGGATGGTAGATTATTTGAACTTTATCTCATATGAGGTTGATTGGGTTATTTTTCCCTAATTCCCATTAGATGAACCTATGAATCAACATGATGCATTGCTCACGTTGCACCTTAATTGTATAGTACACTGAGTTTTCCAAGTTTTTCCGGGTGTATTGTGTACGATTGGTACAAATGAAACGGTTGAGCAAATCGACTTTAAACAGTTAATATGCGTTATGACACACTTCCTGGAGTGGCTAGGTGAAAAAAATGTGAAGTCTCGTAGCAACGTGCACGCCAGTAAGGCGTCTGTCTGGTTACACACATACAAAAGGATACTTTGAAATACACCGGAAGTGGATGCTTCACATCCGAGTAATGTTTACATAAATGTCTCCATGTCACTTCCGGGCGCTCTCAATTGGTGAACTGGCTGACAATATAAATAGGCAGGTGGTATGATGCGATCCCCCATCTGCTGACGAAGACTCGCCCACAGGACGAAACACATACGGAACTTAAGTATCACCTGACGTCACCCGCGGCCACCATTGCGTTTAGTACACAGAACGCTCATACGCCAGGCACTAGGGAATAGTGCCCTGTCTAAGTGTTATTCTTTTATTTAAAAAATCAAGTCGGATGCAGAGAGCACTATATTTGTTCCTTTATTCCATGTATTTATCTGTGTGGAGTTCTGTTAATCTCTGAAAAGAAGTGGAGCGCTTCAATGTTGTCTGTGATCTTGAATGAAGGGACAGCCTTTCAATGACCCTGTATGGGATAGCATTTGACCCAACTGCTAACACAGGGGTACATGCGATGAGGTGAGCGGCTAGTGTCACCAGTGGTGGATGTTCTACACGTTGTCATCTGCATGATAATTTTGCATCACGAGTGAACACCCATTGGGAACTTTCCTGCGCATATGAACATTTATTTTTTCTATTTTAGCGCTGCACTCATTTTTTATATGTTTAACCACTTCCCGACCGCCCCATGTATATATACGTCAGCAGAATGGCACGTACAGGCAAACTCACGTACCCGTACGTGAGATTCTTCCGGTGGTTGGGGTGTCCGATCGGAACCCCCTCCGCCGGCAGGGACGGTCGGGATCGCTTCAGGAGCGGTCGGGATCGCTTCAGGAGCGATCCGGCACGAGGGGACGGCCAGTGGTTTCTGGCCACCCCCTCGCGATCGCTCCTGGCGAATCAGATGCTTCCCCTTCCTGTGTAATTGTAAACACAGCAAGGGGAAGTGATGTCACGCTCCTCGTGTCGGTCTTTCTGACCGGGACGCTGAGCGGAGAAGACATCAGGTTAGTGCACCAACACTACACTGACACCAGGCACACATAGGCACATATTTCACCCCCTGATCACCCCCCAGATCACCCCGTGCCCCCCCCCAGTCACAGTGTCCCTGATTGCAGTGATCATTTATTTTACTGATCACTGCATTTAGTGTCAGTGTGACTGCAATAACTGTCAGGGCAGTTAGTTTTAGGCCCCTTTAGGTCTAAGGTAGCCCCCCTACCCCCCCCCCCCCCAATAAAGGTTTAACCCCTTGATTGCCCCCTTGGTAACCCTTTCACCCCCTTTAGCCAGTGTCACTAAGCGATCGTTTTTCTGATCGCTGCATTAGTGTCACTGGTGTCGCTAGGTAGCCAGTTTTTTTTTAGGTTAACCGCCAGGTTTATATAGGTTTATAAATAGGTTTATAGGTCAGGTACCCCCATATTACAACCTAAATAAAGGTTTTAACCCCTTGATTGCCCCTAGAGTTAACTCTTTCACCAGTGATCACCGTATAAGTGTCACTGGTGACGCTGGTTAGCCAGTTAGTTATTTAGTTATTTAGGTTCCCCGTCAGGTTTTTATATAGCGTCAGGTACCCCCATATATTACCTAATAAAGGTTTTAACCCCCTGATTGCCCCTAGTTAACCCTTTCACCAGTGATCACCGTATAACTGTTACGGGTGACGCTGGTTAGTTAGCTTGTTTTTTATACTGTCAGGGCACCCGCCATTTATTACCCAACTATCGGTTTAACCCCCTGATCGCCCAGCGGGTGATATCAATAAGGTTTTAGGGTCAAATAAGGTCTGCGTCGCCTCAGGTTAGTGCCAGTACCGCAAACACCCACGCGCAAAGCATACACCTCCCTTAGTGGTATAGTATCTGAACAGATCAATATCTGATCTGATCAGATCTATACTAGCGTCCCAGCAGTTTAGGGTTCCAAAAAACGCATTGTTAGCGGGAACAGCCCAGATACCTGCTAGCACCTGCGTTTTCCCCCTCCGCCCAGCCCAGCCCACCCAAGTGCAGTATCGATCGATCACTGTCACTTACAAAACACTAAGCACACATAACTGCAGCGTTCGCAGAGTCAGGCCTGATCCCTGCGATCGCTAACAGTTTTTTTGGTAGCGTTTTGATTCAGTTGCCAGCAGCCTAGGAGCTTTTTTTCCTGTGAATCTCACTAGTGTACTAAATTTAGAGCCCAAAATGGCAAATCGCAAGTACACTAGTGAACAGGCCTACTTGTTTCTGAGTATGTCAGATAGTGAAGAGGAGGTCACTCATCTGTCAGAATCAGGCTCAGAATACGACCCAGTAGACGACAGCGGCTCCATGACAGATAGCTCTGGCGACGGAGGTGAGGTCCCTGCTAAGGTCAGGCGTACCCGATCCCGATCTTCTGCTGTTGAGGTGCAGGAACCAGGAACCGGTGGGACAAGTTCTTCCTAGAACAATATATTAAAACTAGGATTTCCCCTAGAGGGCTACGTATCATGAAAGAGTGCCCCACATTCTTAGATGAGGATAACACCAAGGAGTGGGCCGGTTTGGCAGAATTCTGTACCGCCAAATGGATGACCCTCCTTATCTCACATAGAAACAGTAGATTTGACAAATTAAATGCTCAAATTGCCACACTTATTAATGATATCCACAGTAATTCCACCTATATCCCTTCTACTTGGTTAGAGATTCTAAAAAACAATACCAAGAAAGATGAGGATTCCCTCATCTACACCAAAATGGGAAAGTTTAAGAGAGACTTGGATGACTACAACTCCGAGAGAATCTTCACTTGGAATAAGAAAAGGTCACACACAGTACCCAACCATTCTCTCCTGCATGCTATACCCACGGCTGCCCCTTCGTATAATAACCATCCACCTCACTTTCCACAGCTCCGATCCGCTCCTACCGTTCATCCCCCACCACTTATGAGTTTGCGACTCCACACACCTTTGGAACATTCTTCCTTTAGTAAACAGCATAATAAACCCTGGGCTCCTGCTACGCAATCTCCCCATAACCCTGCATTCCCACACTTCAAAACCAATTACAATAAAAATAACAACCATCCCAAACTCTATAGTGATAGAAATAAAGATTTAATCACCTCTCTCAGCCGTTTCTACAACAGACCTAGTTCGATACATACCACAGCACCCACTGTGTGTCGACCTGTTTTAGACACACAGACCTGTACTTTCCCCGTTATAGTTGATCCTCTCATAACCTCTAATATATCCAGTACTAAACATTTATCCACAACTAACTCAGTGGCCTTAGGTGCAAATCACATGATACCTCCATCCAATTTGCACCAACCTTCATGTAGTACAGATAGCATTGCTTCATCTCTTACCAGCTTCAATCCGGCTACTTTTTTAGTGCTCAGTCCTCCTCAGACAACACCATCACGAAAAAGAAAACTCACAGAAGAGGATGTAGAGGAGGACAAACCAGAACACCAAAATGTCCAGAAGCAGCAAAAACTGTAAAAATATTTAATCTGTCCAAACATAACCTTACATCTGCAGATATATCACTATTGAGTCGAGGTTTGACCTTTGCTCCCCTCAATAGACCCAACCCATTTCTATTATTTAAGGACCTCAATTGCTATATAAGAAAATTGACCCTAAAAAGACACTTCCATATGAAAAACGAAAAAGCTAATATTTCCTCTCAGCCGTTGCTAGCTGTTATCAGTCCGTCTGTATCCCTGTCTGAAGAATTTGATACCAGCCATGAATTGTTTGATTATGACGATTTGGATCCACATTGCACTGATGAAGATTTGTCCAGACTGCTCACGCAACATCTGGCCACATCCCCTCCGATCATCCATTCCAGTCTCAAACCAAAATCAATATTTTTTCCTACTCATTCTAAAGGACCATACCTGGAAAGTTTCTATAGAATTGTTTATGCCGATATGGTAAAATTATGTAATTCCACATCCTTATCCCCCGCTTACAACCTCACCACCCTGGAAACCAGAGCTCTAGATTATCTCACACATGCTGAAGATATCATCAAGTCAGCGGATAAGGGAGGAGGCATTGTAATACAGAATAAAGATGAATACATCATAGAGGCTGAAAGACTCTTATCAGATTCACAAACCTACATAAAACTCAAAACCGATCCTACCAGTATCTACGCCTCAGAAGCTGACCTCCTCATCCAGACCGCTTTAGCAGATGGCATTATTTCTAAAATTGAGTACTCCTTCTTCCATAAATCCTTCCACTCCATTCCATATTTTTACCATCTCCCGAAAATTCATAAAGACCAACAACACCCTCCTGGTAGGCCCATTGTGGCATCTATGGACAGTGTTACTTCTGGCTTTAGCCTTTATGTTGACCAATTTTTGCAGCCTCTAGTGCACCAACTTCCCTCCTACATTCGGGATGGAACACACCTCCTCGAATCGCTTTCAGTATATACATGGGAGCCTACATATGTTTGGTTATCCTTGGACGTAAACTCACTATACACCTCTATCCCCCACACTTTCGGTATCACAGCATTGGAACACTATTTGACTATGGATCCCATGATCAATAATCGCCAAGCATCATTCATCTCCGAAGCTACAAAATTCTGCCTAACTCACAATTATTTCACTTTCAATGGAGACTTTTACTTGCAACAGCAAGGAACAGCTATGGGCGCTAATTTTGCCCCATCATACGCCAATCTGGCTATGGGATATTGGGAACAACAATACATCTACAACAACAACCCCTTTTCGCCAAATATCGTATTCTTTGGCAGGTACATAGACGACCTCATCATTATTTGGGACGGGGACGCCAACCTCATCAAGTCATTCGTTACACACTGTAACAACAATCCATTTGGATTATCCTTTACCTATGAGAGTAACCAGACCACCCTTGCTTTTTTGGACCTCGAATTGGGACATGATGGTCAAGAAATCTATGCTAAAAATTACACAAAGCCCACTGCGGGCAACTCCTATCTACATTTTAAAAGCTGTCACTATCCTAAATGGATTCAAAATATTCCCAAAAGACAATTTTGTCGCCTTAGACAGAACTGTACTAGAGATGTGGACTATGTCGAACTTGGTGCCAATCTAAAAAAAAAAATTCCTGGAAAAAGAATATCCAGAGAATCTAGTGGATAAAGCATTCAACACTTACTTGCATGGAAAACCAGAAAAAAGTCAACGATCCCCTATCAATTGTTCCAGTAATTTTATTACCACTTTCCATTCCAAACACAAAAAAAAACATCCTTCCTGTACGACCTAAGGTCACGTATCGCAGGGCTCCAAACCTTAAAAATAAAATTGCCCCCAGTAAATTAAAAACCACTAACACCATCACCGATTCTGTTCCTCTCATACCCCTGATAGGGATGTACAAATGCTACAAAAAATTTGGCAAAACCTGTCATTTTGGAGACCATGGCAAAAAAAGTTTTTACTACTAAAGGCACCACTTACACACTTAAAGAGTTTTTTAACTGTTCGTCCGATTATGTAATATACGGCCTCATCTGTCCTTGTGGCCTGTTGTACATTGGACGAACAATACGGCCCCTGAGGCAACGTTTTGGGGAACACAGGAGGTTCATCGAAGGAGGAAAAGATCCACATAGTGTCCCCCGACATTTTGCAATGGCCCATCAGGGGTCCACAGCAGGGTTACAAGTATGGGTCATCGAACAAATTTCCAAGCACCTCCCCACGGCAGAACGTTTCAAAAAAACTCTGCGCTAGGGAGACACATTGGATCTATCTACTTGACACTCTTTCGCCAGGTGGAATTAATGAATGTATAGAAATATCGACCATCTTATAAATTTCCACACTCACCCATATGCCACACTGTGGACTTGATCCACATACAGATCTGATTAGTAGTTTTTTTATCGATATTTTAGTAGTTTTTTTATTGATATTTTATTTTTTTATTATTTCATATATGTGTAGATGTTTCTTAATTTATATATATTTATTATAGTTCAGTGGTCATATATTAATAGATCAATTTTTTCTATGTACCACTACTATATATTTATATTTTGTGTCCCATTATATATCAATATATCCTTATGCCCTCCCTATACCTTGTATAATTCATAGTTCTTGTTTCTTATGTCATAATTTTTTCTAGATCTGCAACAGTCATATTATTATTGTTGTTACATATATGAAGGTGTTCACTAATGTACGTGATATAATAATAATAATAACAATAATAATAATTTTTTATTTCTTAATGTAAACCCCACTTTTTTTGGGCCACTCTTGTATATTCTTTTAATATATATATATATATATATATATATATATATATATATATATATATATATTTTTACCATTTTTATTAGCTCTTACCTTACTTATTTTTTCCTTCCTATATATGTTTATACGCACATTATTCTATGTTTTATATACACATATTACATTTTATATACATGTAGCGTTATATATATTGTCCTATACATATTCCCCCTCTGCGTACGTATTTACACACATACATACATACATTATATATATATATATATATATATATATATTCATTCATTTTCCGATTTCCTTTTCCATGCCTGTTTTTTTTTTTTTTTATTCTGTTTCATTTTATACACACATTTTTCTCACAACACTACAACCAGTACATGTATTATCGGAATCCACTTCACTTATCCAACCCCCATATAGGCATAATCCACCTGTACCTTTTAATTACATTTTTTAGACTTATATCTACATATTTTTTACCTCATCCATTTTATTTAATCCTATTCTGATTATTATAATTTTTCATATAAACATTCAGTGCCCATATTTATATATTCATGTGTATCTCTGTATGTGTATATATATATATATATATATATATATATATATATATATATATATATATATATATATATATATATATATATATATATATACACACACCAGTATATATATATACACACCAGTATATATATATATATATATATATATATATATATATATATATATATATATATATATATATATATATATATATATATATATATATATATATATATATATATATATATTCTTTGGCTCAGTTACTCCTCATTCTTATTTAGTTACTGCAGTTTTTTAAACATATACCTTTCATCCAATCTTTCAAAATCACCTTCATCACTATTTCAGTTCTTTATATTTATTTTCACAATAAATAGTTTTTAGTGCCCCTTGCTCCATGTATTTTTATGGCCCAATCAACCGCCCCCATTGTCTATTTAGCTCTGCCGTTCTTAGTATAATACTACTGTTGATATTCACACTGAATAGACTCTGCTGTTCCGCCCCCCACCACTCCCCTTCCCAGCCCACTCCTATTTAGCTCAGACGGGGGAAGGGGATTGAACAGGATGGACGTGTAGCGAAGGAGCTCCTCCTAGGTCTGGGAAACCACCTGCAGCTGACCACAATGAGCTACAGATGATCCCCACCTACCCTCCCTAAGCCGACGATATGCTGCTCTGACCACAGCTGAAGGACACATCTTTTCAACCTCTCTGCAGCTTAGCTTGCTGGCTGGCGGTAAGCGCAAATAGCGGTGAAAAGGCTCCAAGAAAAGCGCTGGGATATAATCCCAAGAGAGACAGAAAAAGCTCCCAGCGATCTCTTATCTGCAGTGATGGGAACGAGACGTCCCCAGAGTGCTGACTAAAGGTAACACAACAGATCAATGTTGCAGCAACCACCGCTGTGAAGACTACATGAAACGGAGGTCTCCACAGGGAATCCCTAGAGTGACTGTGCAGGACTAACGGAACCAGCAGATAAGTACCCTATCTCATATACCCTACAGACTAAAGGTAAAGCGGAGGGGACCGACAAAAAAAACCCCGTTTTTTTCCCTTTTCTTTTTCCCTTTGGATATGTGTTATGACATAAAAATTGAAAAGGAATAACTGTATAATAAAGGGTATTAAGGGCATAAACGTCACGTCACTCTAGTGGGACCTACACTGTAGTGGGACCTACAGAAACCAGCAGAAAAACACCCAAATATAACCCTCCTGTAGAGAGAAAGACCTCACCGTAAAAGGGTTAAATAATTACATAACTGTACAGAATACCCATTAAAGATATTCCTGGTATATCTGATAAACTTTGCTGACAGTTAACAAAGAATACAGAGTACAATAAAGAGTTTTGAAGGGAAAGGAAAAAAAAAGAAGAAAAAAAGGGGAAGTTTAACCTAATGAAAAATGGACGGCTAAAAAAGGATTTAAATTGGGGGTGAAGATAGTGCAACCCGGGAGATACCTCCCCACCAGACAGATTAAAAAAGTTATAAGAAAGACCCCTACAACTACCCAAGAGAACAACATTCCATATATATATGGAATATATTATCAGTGGAATATACACTTCTCTTGAGAGGAAAAGGTTTTTTTTTTTTTTTTTTTTTTTTTTTTTTTTGGTTGTTTGCTTTCCATCTACTACTTTGAAACAGATAAAAACTCTATAAGGATGCCACCAAAAAGTACACACACTCAGAAAACAAAGAGAGGATCCACAGGTGGAACAACAAAAAATCAGATTAAGCCACATTCTGCACAGAACTCAGATATAAAGGGGTTTTTCAAACAGCCATTAATATCGCCACAGCAAGACGCAGAGACTTCCACTGAATTGCATTTTGCTTCACCCAGTATGAGCCCAGAGCTCCCACTCAACAATAGCCCCATAGGGAGTACACAATATCCCATAATGGACACAACGAGATCAACAAACAATCCCAATTGGGACATACAGACACACTTAAAATCACTACCAACTAAAGAGGATATGGATAATTATGTCTATAGATTAGAGACTACATATAAAGAGCAAATAAATTCATTGAAGGTATCCTTAATAGACACCCAAGAGCATATGAATATCATAGATGCCAAAATCCTGACGATCGACCAGAAAACACTTACCCTGGAAGAAAAAATAATAGAACATGATCGATTAATAAAACAAATAAGAGATTCAACAGATGAACTCGAGAATAAGAATAGACGTAACAATATAAAAATAAGAGGACTTCCAGAATCAGTAGACACCGAGAATCTGAAACAAATATTACAACATATATTTAATATTTTATTACAACAACCTGAGACAACAGCAATAGAGATCGATCGAGCACACAGAATTCAAGGACCCAGAGATCCCAATCAAACGAGACCTAGAGACATAATATGTAGAATACATTTTTTCCAAACCAAAGAAAATATAATGATAGCAGCAAGAACACAAAGGGAATTCAAGTATGAGGGAGCTCAACTTATATTCTTACAAGATCTATCTAAACATACATTAAATAAGAGAAGAGCGGTGAAACCACTACTGGAGCTATTGAGAGAGAAGGGATTCCTTTATAAATGGGGATCCCCCTTTCAAGTAATAGTGTACCAAGAAGGCCAGAAGACGGTGTTTCGGAGTATTGAAGATCTACAAGAATTCCTCAACCATTTGGGACTCCCTCTGATAGAACTGCCCTTGTGGGCCCAGATATATTAAATCTCTTCAGAATGAAATGAGGGGGAAAGAGAAGGGAAAGAGATACATAATTTCCCCCCTTCTCCCCTTTTTTCTTTTATTATTATTTTTTTTTTTTTTTTTTTTTTTTCCCCCTCTCCTTCTTTTTCCGGAGAAGGGGGAGATGGGAGGGTGAGGGGAGGGAGAAAAGAGGGAGGTTTAGGAATAGGGTACAAACAGTAACCATCACAATATACACTGCGGATATGTAATAGATAAAGAGGAAATAATGTTAATATTAGAAGTGATCAGGGAAAAGACCAGAATTATTTGAGTATGAATAGGGGCACATTTTTTTATTTTTTAATTTTAAATTTTTTTTTTTTTTTTGGAACACATCACATAACTTTACCATATCTACACAAGGACTCACATTTTTGGGGGCGGACATAGGACCGGGGAGGGAAGGGTAGAAGGGAAAGGGATACACCGATCACATGCCTGTACACTAATATTATATATATACGACACGGACACACCAGACACAATTTATAATCTATTACTTACACACACATCTCTAGAGGAGGGGGAAATGGAACGAGGGAGGAGAACAAGGGGGATTGGGGAGATTCCAAAAGAATTGGCCTCCCCTCCCCCCCTAGGTGCTCCCCCCTCTTTAATTTTTATTTTTTAAATTTTTAAATTTTTTTTTTTATTATTATAAAAAAAAAAAAATTTTTTTTTTATTTTTTTTTTTTTAAAAATTTTTTTTTTTATTATTATAATTTTTTTTTTTTTTTTTTTATTATAAATTTATTTTTTTTTTTTTTTTTTTTTTTTTTTTAAAAAAATTTTTTTTTTTTTTTTTTTTTTTTTTTTTTTTTTTGGGGAGAAAAATGGGGTAACAGGGACTCAAAATTAAATGCATAGAGTTATAAATATAATATGTCAGAATATAATGAAAATATGATAAAAATGTATAAATTGTAATGTACCTGAAAAATGGACACTTATGAGCTGTGGGCTTTTGGGAAATTGGTTTGCTCCCATTGGATACAATTGATTCAATCTTCCTCTGCCCTCCAAAAAAAACGACCCTCTGCGGAGGGGAGGGAGTGGGTGGGGTGGAGGAGAGAGAGAAAATTTCCTCCCCTTTTTTTTTCCTCTAGGTTTTTTTTTTTTTTTTTTTTTTTTTTCTTTTCCCCTCCCTTTTCCTCTCTCTCTCTTTCTCTCTCTCCCCACTCTATCCCCACAACGAAGAGCAGAGGAAATAAACTGTATAGATTATGCACCAATAAACCACATTGTATCCATGGGAAACAACCCAAATACCAATCTGTAATAATGGAATAACAGAATGGAAAAGATGTATATATACCACATAAACTGTCGGCTTTCAAATATAACTTCAAAGGTGAGGGGGGAGGGGGAGGGGAAGAGGATAGGAGAACAAACATAAGTAACACAATAATAATAGCTCATGAAGGTGATAAATAAGATGTAGGATTAAAATACCCATTAAAATCCTACATCATTTAAACTAAACTATTCCCAGACCAGGGACACGTCCTAACCCTAAGGAAATCCCTATATACCCCCAAATAGGGAACTTACATTGTAAGGGTAGACTCAACGAGTCATTTAGAGAATGATAAAGTATGAAAGTTTTAATCTCAAGTGAGTAGAACACCAAAGAGCATTTGACTCTTAGTGCGAGTGAACGTGAACTACAGAAGAGAAGCTTTTTTTTTAAAAAAGAATAAAAAATATTAAATTTTTTTTTTTTTTTTTTTTTTTTTTTTCTCCGTTCCTTCTTTCTTCTTTTTTCTTTCTCTCTCTCCTTCTTCTCCTCTCTTCCCCTCTCCCCCCCCCCCCCCCCTTTTTGCTCTCTCCCTCTTCCCTCCTCTAGACCCCCTATTGTCGAAATATGACAGCTATTAAAGTTTGTTCTTTCAACACAAGGGGACTAAATGTAGCATCTAAGAGATCACAAATCTTATATTCTCTCCAGAAACAAAATGTAGGAATTATTCTCTTCCAGGAAACACACTTCCGTACAAATCAACTACCAAACATACAAAATAAACAATATCCCAACTGGTATCACGATACATACCCATATTCAAAATCCAGAGGGGTCTCAATAGTAATTCATAACTCAATACCTCATCAGGTTTTAGAAAAATGGACAAGTCGAGAGGGCAGAGCACTATTGCTAAAGCTGAATATATACGGACAGATATACACTTTTATTAATATCTATCTACCAAATATAGATCAAATTAAAACAGGCATTCAACTACTAACAAAGATGATGATTAAAGCAGAAGGGACAATCATAATTGGAGGAGACTTCAATTTTGTTCTAGATCGAAATATGGATACCACATCAAAGACAGGACCTCAAAAGAAAAGTGAGAAAAGAGCATTTAAAAAACTACTAGAACAATACCAACTAATAGATATATGGAGAATAACAAATCCAAGTATAAAAGACTATACATTTTACTCCCAGGTACACGATACATACCATAGACTGGACTACTTTTTGATAAACTCCTCGGCGATTGCCCCCGAGATAGGGAATTTCATATGGTCAGACCATGCACCCATCTACCTAACTATAGATACAATAAATAAAAGTATGCCTAGAGGTACATGGAAATTAAATGATAATTTACTATTTGATGAATCCTGTAGAACTGAAATTGCTTCCGCGATATTGAACTTTACATCAGACCACATAGAAGATAATACATCACTCCCAAATCAATGGGAAGCCCTTAAATGTATAATAAGGGGCCTCCTTATTAAACATGGGTCTAGATTAAAAAAAATGAAAAACAATAGGTTAAAAGAATTGATACAAGAAATTTCGGCATTAGAGAAACACCATAAACAGAATACAACACGAGAAACATTAATGGTCCTCTCGGATAAAAGAGTAGAGTTGAGAACGATATTGAATGAACAATCACTTCGAATTAGAGACAAAAATCGCGCCCTATATTACCATCAAGAGAATAAACCAGGTAAAATATTAGCTGGAGCTTTAAAACAACAAACAAGAACTACATCAATTCCCAAAATTAAAACAGACTCAGGGGAACTGACGTATGATCCCAAAAAGATTATGGAAACTTTTCATACATTTTACTCTGGGTTATATAACCTACCTAACCGACTAACAAAACAAAACCTAGAAGACCTTGACCAAAAGGTAAAACAATACATAACAGAAACCCCGATACCACCACTACCTGATAGCGATATAGAACAACTTGAGAATGAATTCTCAGAAACGGAAATACAAATAGTAATAGACTCACTGACAATAGGTAAAAGCCCAGGGCCTGACGGATTTACCCCACGCTTTTATAAATTATACAAAGACCTGCTTATCCCAGTTTTAAAACGCACATTTAACTCTGTATCTATAGCTCAGCCATTTGTATCACAAAGTATGCAGGCATATATATCTCTCATACCCAAACCCGATAAAGACCATACACTATGTGGAAACTATAGACCGATCTCCCTGACGAATATAGATCTCCGAATCTACTCTAAAGTTATAGCCAATAGGCTTACCCCTAAACTACCAACAACGATACATTTAGACCAAGTAGGATTCGTGGAGGGAAGGGAAGCGAGAGATAACACCTTTAAAACTTTGACATTAGTCGAATATGCGAAAAGACACGCCATCCCATCCTGTCTATTGGCAGTAGACGCTGAAAAAGCGTTCGACAGGGTGGGATGGCGATTCTTTGAAGAGACATTGAAACAATGGGGACTGGGCCCTAGATTATTAGAAAAGATTCTGGTTCTATATCAGAATCCAACGGCCAAAATTCGAGCAAATGGGGAATTATCAGACACGATAACAATACGAAACGGAACCAGACAGGGATGTCCCTTATCCCCACTGATATATGTTTTAACTATGGAACATCTGATGACAGCAATCCGGATAAATAAGGATATACAAGGAATTAGAATAAAAGATCAGGAATATAAACTTTCAGGATACGCAGATGATCTATTATTATATATTACAAACCCCATAGTGACGCTACCCAATCTAATAAAAGAATTCAAACGCTTTGCTGAAGTTAGTAACTTCAAAGTTAATTATAATAAAACGGAAGCCTTAAACATTTCACTTACTACAAACACCGTTGATACTCTTAAAAGGAATTTCTCTTTTAAATGGCAAAATAGTACTATTAAATACCTAGGAATATTTATCCCCAATGACATCAGAAAACTCCAAGAAAACAACTATGTCCCACTAATACAAAAAATAACGAAACTACTTCAAAACTACAACAAAGGAATTTTCTCTTGGACAGGGCGTATAAATATTATAAAAATGGACATACTTCCCAAAATACTATATATATTCCAAACAGTTCCAATATTTCCCCTCAAAAACATATTGAATACTCTACGAAAACTGATAGGCAGCTTCATCTGGGCGGGTAAACCAGCAAGAGTCAGCAGGGAAACACTTATAAGATCTAAAAAAGACGGGGGTTTGGCCCTTCCGGATTTATCCACATACCTTAAGGCATCCCTGATCACTAGGATTCTGGATTGGTTTCATAATAAAGGAACTAAACAATGGGTGGAACTAGAGGAAGAAATTATGAATATAAATTTAAAAATACTACCATGGATAAAAAAAGAGAATAGACCATTAAGACAAGAAATGCCATTTTTGATTGAAGCAACACTGAAAACATGGGACGGACTGATGAAAAGGGGAATAGGGTCATCATATATAGGCCCAATGACACCCCTCTTCGGCAATCCCGATTTCCCCCCAGCAAATGAATCCAGAACCTTTTTAAAATGGGAGAAAAAAGACAACATCAGAATAGTACAAACAATGGAGAACAAAAAACTTATTCGACTAGAAGACATGGGTAGAGAACATGCACACAAATGGATACAACACAGACAGCTTCAGGAATATATAAATACTCTTGAGAAAACAGGAATACTGGACAGAACACCCACAACATTGGAAACATTATTATTACAAGAACAAAGACCCATACATAATCTTTCCAACATATATAAATATTTAATTTCAAACAGTAACACACAAGAGTTAAAATATGTAAGAAAATGGGAACAGGAGATGGAAGAGGCCATACCCAGAGAGAAATGGGACAAAGCAATTTTACTAACACACAAAATGTCTCTATCCAATAGACATCAGGAAAGAAACTACAAACTACTAGTGAGATGGTACAAATGCCCAATTGACCTGTATAAAATTAATGTAGAAAATGATAGCACCTGTTGGAGATGTCAAAAAGCAACCGGGACTATGTCACATATCTGGTTTTTATGCCCAAAGGTGTACATATTCTGGGAAAAAATATTTAAGATATATAGCGAGATGACAGATATAAACATACAACCAGAAATAAAGATCGCTATTTTATCAATGATACCAGGTACGATCAAAAAGATAAGAAAAGGGATACTAAAACACTGTTTAACCGCAGCTAGAACAGTAATAGCAAGGAAATGGAAAAACAATATAGCACCCTCAATTGAGGAATGGATCATAGAAATGGATGATATGCGTTCACTGGAAGAGAGGATTATAAAGGAAGAGGATCCCAAAGATCACATAAACGAAACTTGGCAAAAATGGAGAGACTATAGGATGTCGTCCTTATTGCTGCGGACGATATGAGAGGGAGGGGGGAGGAGGGAGGACGGGAGAGACCTTGTCAAAATCCCTTTTTTTTTTTTTTTTTTTTTCTTTCCCTCCTTTTTTTTTTTTTTTTTTTTTTTTCTCTTTCTCTCTTTTTCTTTTTTTTCTCTCTACTGGACACTAATATGAATGAAGAGAGTATGATAGATTGTTTGATAAGTTTTAATGACATATGATGGGGAGTAAGAATGAAAGTAATAGCAACATTATATAACTAATACGCAAAAGTACAGGAATAAGAAACTATGGAGTTATAAACAGACACAACTGTAAATACCTGTATAATACATGTAACTGCAAAGTTTTATGTTTGTCAAGATGTGAAAATGAAATAAAGTAAGATTTGAAACTATTTAGCTCAGACCGAGTGTCCTGTCAATCTAGCTTGACAAAGGAGCGCGGTCATCACGTGATACACGGCCTTGCCAGCTCAGGAAACGCGTCGCATGCTGTGACGTCATCACTGCTCGCCTGGATTGCATGTTTGAGTTCCAAGCCTCGCTTTGGCTCCCCATCCACCACGGACGGCCAGGAAGACATCTGCCTCAGCTTTTGGACAAGAATCCCTGCATAGATCCAGTCCCAGTGTTTGACTCCATCCGCACAGGACACTTTATATGCTCAACACTCACCTACCAAATGTGAGTGTATTTTACCGTTGTCTATTGCACAATATTAAAATTGTTATACAGTCTGCACCCAGAGGCGCCTCTCTTTCTTGTTTCTTTTCTAGTGTACCGGGAATAACAGTTTCTGTTCCCACTGGATGGCTGCCGTTGCTGCAGACTTTTTAGTACACCCCACCTCCCCTCCCTGTCATATCCCTGGTCATTTTTATTTGATTTATTTCATCCAGAGAATCTTGAAAAATCCCCATGCACTATAGTTGATATCAGGTGTATCTGTATATACCAGCTTCTGTGTTTCTAGCATCGTGCACTATATATATATATATATATATATATATATATATATATATATATATATATATATATATAATATTTTTTTTTTCAAACTACGGAAAAAAATTAGTATTATTGTTTTTTAGTTGTTGCGCCATTTACTTGTATTTCCTGATGACATACGGCACACCATTCCTTCTTTTAAATATTCTACAGGTTCTTACTAGACGCATGCAAGTGGTCCTTTTTGTATATACATGGGGAGGGCATGACAATGTTGGCTCACATATGTGTTATGCTTAATGAAGTGTAATTAAGTTATTCTTTCTTTTAGATAGGCCACCTCTATTTGTGATCAAGATATTGAGGTCCTGAAGAAGAATTTTTGCCAAACAATTCAACCTCTTGACACAGTAGTGTTTTTTTTTTTATGAATATGTCACTTATAGATTTTAATCTTTGTAATAAAGAGAACATTTTAGACATTCATTTGTAATCGTCCTTCTCTGGTACCGTTATAGTCCGTTCAGTTGCCTTCTACAATTTCAGTATTAACCACTTAAGCCCCAGGAGGATTTGCCCCCTTAATGACCAGCCCATTTTTTGCGATATGGCATTGCGTCACTTTAACTGACAATTGCGCAGTTGTGAGATGTTGTAGACAAACAACAATTTTTTCCCCCCAAATAGAGCTTTCTTTTGGTGGTATTTGATCACCTCTGCGGTTTTTACTTTTTGCGCTTTAAACAAAAAATGCAGACAAAAAAAATATATATTTTTTGTTTTACTTTCTGCTATAAAAAATAAATAAAATGTCTTCATCAATTTAGGCCAATATGTATTCTGCTACATATTTTTGGAAAAGAAAAAAAAAAATCCCAATAAGTGCATACTGATTGTAGATGCTATAACTTTTGCGCAAACCAAACTATGGAATAGATTTATGGACTTTTTTTTTTACTAGTAATGGTGGTGATCAGTGATTTTTAGCATGACAGCAACATTGCAGCGGACAGATCCGACGCTACGTGACACTTTTTGGGGACCATTATACCTATAGTGATCGGTGCTATAAAAAAAAAAAAAAAAAGGCACTGTATAAATCACTGGCAGGGAAGGGGTTAACGCCAGGGGCGGTCAAGGGGTTTGTGGCAGAACCCACTGTGTGTTTTGGAGGGGGGTGTGGGCTCGTCTCCTACCCACAGACTATGGCCCAGCAGAGAACATGAGATTTGGAGGGCTATTTGCCATCTCCCACCACCTGGAGACGATACCACCTCCAGACATTTGTGTCCAGAGTCGCCAGTTCATCAGAACCGGGTGAATGCGATATCTGTTGCTGGGCTTGTGGAGTCATTTCTGGCTACCTAAACCTATTGGCCCGGCTGGGCTAAATATATACTTTTATTCCACAACAATGTAGTTTTAGCTGATAAAGACATATACAAAATGGCACTGAGATAAGGTAATGTAATGTAATGCTGCATCCCTTCTCCCCCCCCCCCCCCCCCTCTTGTTGCTGTGTTTAATTGTGTTGGGTCATGGCATGTAGACAAAAAGGTCTGGACTGGATACACATCTCAGCAGGGGATCTGTTAGGAGGGGCTGCCTGCTTATCATAATCTCTTCGTGTGTTTCAACTGTAGTTGTTTGAATATACAAGTGTTGAGTTTCCATTGGTTCTGCCTTGTCCCTACCCCCTCTATGACAAGGCTAAGGGGGGTGTCCCTAACTCTGTTTAAAGTGTATTTTTGAAACTTAATAAACAGTTTATGCTCTGGATGTTTAACCCTCAACACCTGTGTCGCTTGTCTCGTGATTGAGGGGTTAAGGGCTGGTTATGGCGAATCTGCAGGCTGCGGATGCGTTTGGAGGACAGGAGACACAGGTCTGGCGGAGATGCTCAGCAGAGGCATCCGAGATCCGTCACAGGGTTAAGGTATCCGTTTATGAAGCAGTAGAAAATATCAGCTGCTCCATTCTCCGGCATTCACAGAGAAGATCTCTCTTCTCTGTGTGCCTGTTTATGAAGCGTTGTAGATCGCTTCTCCTTTTATGAAGTGAAGCGATCTACAAACGCTTAGGCTGGATTCACACCTATGCATTTTTAGTGCTTTTTGCATTGTCCATTTAACATGGTTTACTATGGAACACGTTCTGTAGTGCACTGAAAATGCATAGGTGTGAATCAGGCCTTATCCACTTGCCTACCAGGCACGAACACCTCCTTCCTGACCAAGCCATTTTTCAGCTTTCAGCGCTGTTGCATTTTGAATGACAATTGCGCTGTCACGCAGTGCTGTACCCAAATAAAATTTTATCATTTTTTCCCCACAGATAGAGCTTTATTTTGATGGTATTTGATCACCTCTGCGGTTTTTTATTTCTTGCGCTATAAAACAAGAAGAGGGACAAGTTTGAAAAAAACATAATATTTTTTACTTTTTTATTATAATAAATATCCATTCTAATTCTAATCAATTAAAGGAATTTAATGTGAATATGAAAAAGAAATTGGATAAAGTAGATCGAGATACTCAAAAAAAGAAAGTTAAAAAATACATTAGGGACTCTAATGATTTTCAATCTAACAATATTTATATATGGCAAGGTAAAGTGGCGGGAGGCGAAGATATGTTTAAAGTAGATTTGAATATGTCTGGTCACAATACACAACAGCAAAAAAATGATCAAATCAAAGATAGACGTACCAAAAATACAGTGAAAAAAGGTGGTGACCAGAAAGGTGCACTAACGGGTCGGAATGGTAAATCACAACCCCGTAGACCATCTCAGGCAGATTATGGTCAGGCTGGCAGAAATGCTTATTCGGACCATTATCAGTCATTAAACAGACCTCCCCTGCTGGAGAGGGGAAATTACCCTCACCAACAATATTCATCACCACAGCCATTTAGGGACAGTCCCACTTATCACCAGTCTCCCAGATGGAACAGAGAGAATACGCCACAACATAACATGCAGTATTCAGGACAGAATCAACTTCAATGGCAACACCAACATCCCTCTAACTATTATCCAGAGTTTAGAAATGAAAAACTCCACACACAATAGATACTCAAGGGGAGTTGACGATCAGGCCTATGGGAATCAATGGCATCAGTACCCACCACTGCCACCTTTTTTAGGACAGAGAGGATGGGGGGGGGGGGGGGGGGGGGTAACTGAGTAAATAAAAATAACACAAATTTATAAGAGTTACCTAAACGCAGTTACTTTAGAGGGTAACAAGTAATCTAACTGATTACTTTTCCCCTCATGGTAACTCAGTTCCCATTACTTTGGCTTAGTTACCCCAATTACATCTACCGCCACTAGATGGCAGTAGTGTAATTCCGGTGTCCTGCCGAAAAAGTTCCCCCCGCCGGATAAGGACCCCCTGTACCGCGCAGGGCTTGCGCAGTACGATGGACTACGGAGCTTCCGAAAATTGACGAACCTAAACAGCTCTGAGTAAACTCTACACCGCGCAGGTGCAGTTAACATGTAATTGTACGAGGCGATGCCGCACGCTCCCGATGCTCGTGCTACTCTGCAAGGGGCGTCTATCGTGTAAGTAAGGGGTGGCTCTAGTATTACTGTAATCAAGGGGCGCATTTATTATTATTGTTGTTATATATCGAGCTCTGCCCATTAATTTAACATTCGCCCTCTTCTTTAGCCATCCGCCCATTACACGAAATAATAATAATAGACCCGCCACTTTCTTACACGCTATAACAGATCTGCCCCTTGGTTAGAGTAATAATAGAGCAGCCCTTGGTTACACGATATATAACAATAATAATAAATGTGCCCCTTGGTTACAGTAATACTAGACCCGCCCCTTAGTTACACGTATAGAATATTTAAAAAAAAAGTCAGTTACTTTGCTGCGTAACTAATTACTTTTCCAATGTAGTAGCTGAGTTACTAACACAATTACTTTTTGGGAGAAGTAATTTGTAACTTAACTAATTACTTTTTTAAAGTAAGATGACCAACACTGCACACAATAGATACTCAAGGGGAGTTGACGATCAGGCCTATGGGAATCAATGGCATCAGTACCCACCACCGCCACCTTTTTTAGGACAGAGAGGATGGGGGGGGAACTCTGAGAAAGAAACCTTATACTCAGAAACAGAAGGGAGGAGAGAAATATCTGCCCACACAAACTATGGGGTCTTAAGTACAAAGAGGAGAAGGGGATGTAGGTCAGGTCGACAGAGACAACTCAAGAAAAAGAGCAAGGGACAATTAGACCAAGGAATATGCAACCTCAGTAAAACAGAACTTAATCAAAACGAGGTTAATATACTTAACCTTGGTCTGAAATGTGCCCCAAAGAGAGGTCTAAATAAGTTTGATGTGTACATTGATGCACACAAATTTATAAGAACTCTAAACATGAAAAAATATTTCTTGAGTCAACCAAGTGTAAGTCGACCAAAGGTTAACTATAGGTCTGAAATGATCGATAGCGGCCTTAAAAACAAGTCCATCTTTAATCCCCAAACTCCAAGTAACCACTTTATAGAAGTATTTAAGAGTTTGGTACTAAAGGATATTGAGGCAGTGATTCCAAAGAAAATAATTAATCCTGAATATATTACAGATGGCATCAAATCCCTAGAGAAAAGAAAAGATATTATTGTCCGACCAGCGGATAAAGGGGGAGGGGTGGTCCTGAGGGATAGAACATTTTATATAGAGCAGCTCAATGAGTTATTGGGAGACACCGCCACATACAAAAAATTAGTTTCAGATCCTACAGAGGCTTATGGAACTCAGTTGGATTTATTGGTTGAATGGGGTTACTCAATCAACGCGTTAAATTCCAAAGAAAGACGATATTTAGTCCCTAGTGCATCAAGAATCCCTATTATCTATACATTACCCAAGGTTCATAAGAACAGTCAAGTCCCACCAGCTCGACCCATAGTCAACGGGATCGGGTCCGTTACAGCTCGAATGGGAGAATACCTTGATAAATTTCTCCAACCCAGCGTTAAAATTACCAGAGCTTATTTGAAAGATACATCCGATTTATTGGCTTTGCTGGATGACATTCAGCTTAGCACTACAGTGAACACATTTGTTGACGGCGGATGTGTGTTCACTGTACACTATTATACAACATGAGGATGCAGCTCTGGCGCTCAACTGGGCACTGAGCAAGATAGATGACATTCCACACACACAGAAGCGGTTTTTGGGCCATGCACTTGATTACTGCATGACCCACAACTATTTTTGGTGGAATGGACATTTCTATTCACAACAGGTTGGCGTGGCAATGGGAGCAAAATTTGCTCCCAGCCTAGCCAACCTGTTCATGGCTGAGTGGGAAGACAGGTATGTTTTCTGCCAAAATCTGCCACAGCTTAAATTCTATAGGCGATTCATGGATGACCTTATAATGATTTGGGAAGGGTCATATGAGTCGGCAGTGGAATTTGTTGGGACTTTGAATTCAAATAGAAATAACATCAAATTGGATTACCAGATCAGTGAGAATAGCATTAATTTCTGGATGTGGTCATTTTTAAAGAGAATAACAAACTTAATACCAAGGTTTACTTCAAACCTACTGACCGCAACAGTTACCTTTACATTAGGAGTGGTCACCACCCCTCTTGGATTAGGAATATACCGAAGGGTCAAATGCTAAGAGCCAGACGTAACTGTACTCAAATCACTGATTATCATCAGCAATCTGGTATATTAAAAAACACATTTTTTACAAAAAGGGTATGTGGATGAAACTCTGAATAAAATCATTCAGGAAGTTTCAGAAATTCCGAGAGATGAATGCTTCAAAAAGAAAACTGACCCCTTGGTGGGATCTATTACTGGTGAGACCAATCAACATCAAGTTGGATTCATATCCAATTTTCATTGCCAGTATAAAGAAATCGAAAGCATTTTCATAAGACACTGGCACATTCTGTGTCGTGACAGACACTTGGGAGAAATTTTACAGGATCACCCCAGATTCATTTACAGACAAGTACCTAATATAGGAGATCAAATAGTCAAAAAAATCTTGGATCCTCCAAACAAACAGGGTCAAAAGATTGACTTAAAAGGCTTCTTTTCTTGCAGAAGGTGTATATGCTGCAGAACTGTTAATATTAGCAATAGGGGCAGAGTGAATTTTGCAAATAGGGATGGATAATCTTTTGATATTAAAGACTTCATTATGTGCAACTCATCCCATGTGGTTTATTTAATGTGGTGCCCCTGTGGGCTGTTCTATGTAGGGAGAACTAAAAGACTCCTGAAAGTTCGGATAGCTGAACACCTAGCCAATATCAGGAAAGGATTCTGCTTTCATAGTGTTTCATTACATTTTAGGGAGAAACACAATCAGGATCCCGCATTATTACAATTTTGTGGGATAGATATTATACAACCTTCCTAGAGGGGATCCAACAGAGTAAGGGATCTCTCTCAAAGAGAAACCCGTTGGATTTTCCTTATGAAATGCCTCATGCCGAGAGGGTTAAATATTGAGGTGGACCGCAATTGCTTTATCAATAATTTCTAATTTTCTTTTATAATTAACACGTTACATGTCACGTTTTGATGGGTTGTCTCGATGTTGGGCTCATAGGCTATTCTGTCAATTAATAATTCTAACCACTGGAAGTACTGATAGACTTGCTAGTGGAAGAATAAGCTCTAATTGATAAAGAGAGATAATAGATAGAAATAATTCTGAGGACCTATGTTATTCACAAATCACCTATAGTAATTTAAAAAAATGTGTATTTCTTTTAATACCTGTGTATCACTCTGGTCAATATCAGTGTTTCAGTCACTATAGCCCCACACACCATCTTTTATGACCCTCCTCTGCAACTAATAGATTGACGTAATGTTTATGCTATGGAATTGGAAGTAATCATAGGATTGGATGTGAATAGGCTGACACAGAAAGTGCTAGCAATTTATCAGAGTAAAAATACAAACAGCATAAATGATAGATGACTATTAATAATCCATATACATCCATTTAGACCATTAATTTTAATTCTATTGTGTTATTTTGCTCAATTTTATTATGCATAATTTGAATATTCATAAAAATATATATATTGGGCAAGGTAAGGTAGAGATACGTTTAGTCTATCGCATCCCAAAATTGAATAGATAAATATAACAGTAGGCTATAGTGTGCATGAACACTAGCCAGTACCCCTGGGGGATGCTTGGAGTGGAGATAGACGCTAGAGAGGTGTATGCTCTTAATAAAGTAAAATGATTTATTAAAGAAAAATTGTACAAATATATAAATGCTGAATAGAGTTCAGTATGTTTGCATACATAATAGGGTAAGCTTGTACAGTTTTAACACGTCAACAGCATAAACATACAAACATGTTGTGACAATTAAGAACTTGCTTGATACATGAAAGATAAGGATGATGCCAACATGTTTCGGACTTTGGTCCTTTGTCAAGGCAACTAGATATCCTTTAGATTCACATCTAAATGTGTGTAAGAATCATAGGGTTAGTACATATAAATTAAGGCAGATAGTACAGTCATTTAAACCATTGCTATGTACAACCAGTATAATGCATGAAAATTTGTATGGAAGTAAGACAGGTACTCACATGAAATGCCAATATTCATATTTGCCACAGGGGAAACCACTGGTCGTGGTGTAGAGAGGTACAAACACATAAGTGTTATAAAAACATGAGAGAGGTGGCCACTGATGGTGGGGAGCTTGCTAGGAAAGCCTCAGCAGGTTACAAGGTCCAATACAGGGCCTGAGCAAAAAAGCCCAAGTGCTGTAGCAGGCAAATAGCGAAGCCAGGCAGTATATAGCTGAAAAATAGAGTATAAGTATAAGAATAGTAAGGTAGTGATAATAGAGGTGCATAAGCAGCCCTATGTGGCAAAGCGCTGTTATTACCTGGATAGAGGTCGCTTAAGATGAAGGATCAGTCAGCTCTGGATCATCAGCAGCATGTACTGAGGCCATCTAATGTGTGAGTATATATGTAGTTATATAATAACAATCAGCTGATTGTTATTATATAACTACATATATACTCACACTACATATATACTCACACATTATCTTTCATGTATCAAGCAAGTTCTTAATTGTCACAACGTGTTTGTATGTTTATGCTGTTGACGTGTTAAAACTGTACAAGCTTACCCTATTATGTATGCAAACATACTGAACTCTATTCAGCATTTATATATTTGTACAATTTTACTTTATTAAGAGCATACACCTCTCTAGCGTCTATCTCCACTCCAAGCATCCCCCAGGGGTACTGGCTAGTGTTCATGCACACTATAGCCTACTGTTATATTTATCTTTGAATATTCATAATGTTCAGTTTTTATAATATAACCACCCTATCATCATTTTATGTAATGAAATAGATTGAGATAGATATTAAGATGAGTGAAATATGTGCTGTTGGGTCTTGTTTGATCCAAATAGGCAGAGTGTATGCTGCGGAGATACGACGAGGTCACATGGGATACAACATATGCGCAAGCGCAATGTAATCTGTGGGACGGGGTGAATAAATTCTTGTTCATATGCTCAATGCCTTATGCGCATGCGCACGCGGGGGACGCATGCGCAAGAGCCGAAAACGCGCCAGAGGCGACTTGTAAACATCCCCGATGATTGGATGCGGGGGGTACATGCGCAGTAGCCGGATGCGCGCGCATATCATGCGCGCGGTGCTGAAACTCAGGGTACTTGTTATGCATCCCCGATGATTGGTTAGAAGGGCGGTCATGACGCACAGTATTGGACACGCCAGCTACACAGGTGAGGGGATTTGATCTGTGGGCCAATCATAGAGGCATTTGGGGGGAAGTATTGTTATTTAAGAGCCAGCATCAGTCCGTGTGGCCAATCCCTAAGAAGAAGTCATATGACGAAACATGTCGGGAGCGTGGCCACACGGACAGTAAGAATCCTTTGACAGTTTGGCGTGGTGTTCATCTAGAGATCCTGAGATTCCATTGCTTGCCACAGACACCATTCAGAGTCCACTGGAGAGTGGGTACACTGAGAACAGCTTCTGAAGTGGGTGAGATACATTGCGGCATACTTTGGGACCCTATGTGACCAGTTCGGTGTACTTCCAAGCCATTTCTTCAATTGTTTGCTGTGGAAATATTTGCGGAGATTTGCTGTTTTTTCACTTTTAACATGTGAGTGGTACTATTGAAGTGTGCGTGTATGATATGGTTGAATAAACGCTTTGAAACAGAATCACGCTATGTGGAGCACTGTTCACTTCTTATTTTCACATATGGAGGTACACGTTCTGATGTGATCAGATCATTGACCCAGGTGTGGTTAAACAGCTTGAGTGCCAACCACGAGAGTGGGCAGCATCACCATCTGGTGAGTGCGGTCTCATTGGGAGCGGGATCACGAGGCACGTCGGTGTGGTGGAAGAATTTACATTTTTGTTTTGAAGATTGTTTTTTATCACAGAGATCAAAAGGACGATTTCTTTATTTATTCAGTGTTGCACTATTTCACGTGGTGTTTTACTTTCATTCATTTATTAGTGTTATTTTTTATGTTTTATTATATATATTTTTCATTTTTGTTTGATAGCGCCACTGGGATTATTTTCTTCAAATATTTGATTACACTACACATTTGAGGTTTAATCTTAACACAACTCATAATAAATATCCAATTTTTTTTTTTTTAACAAATTTTTTCCTCAGTTTAAGCCAATACGTATTCTTCTACATATTTTTGGTAAAAAAAAAAAAAAAAAAATCGCAATAAGCGTATATTGATTGGTTTGCGCAAAAGTTATAGCGTCTACAAAATAGGGGATAGATTTGACATTTTTATTATTATTATTTTTTTTTTTTTACTAGTAATGGCAGCGATCTGCGATTTTTTATCGTGACTGCGACATTGCAGCGGACATATCGAACACTTTTGACACATTTTTGGGACCATTCACATTTATACAGTGATCCGTGCTATAAAAATGCATTGATTACTGTATAAATGTGACTGGCAGGGAAGGGGTTAACACTAGGGGGGGCGCTGCAGGGGTTAATAAGTTCCCTATGTTAGTGATTCTAACTGTGGGGGGAGGGGACTGACTGGGGGGGAGGGGACCGATCGGTGTCCCTATGTACAAGGGACACACCATCGGTCTCCTCTCCAGTGGCAGGATGTGGATCTGTGTGTTTACACAGATCCATGTCTTGCTCAGTTACTGGGCAATCGCGGGTGCCCGGCGGACACGCCCATCGGGTCCCCAGCGACGCGGCGCGCGCCCCCTAGTGGCCAAAATGGTAGCGCCGTCATCCAATGGCTGGTGTCATAACGGATCACATGTGCAGCACCGTGGCAGTTGAAGATTAAACAGAGGCAAAGATGGCAGCTTCCTTGGCTGAAAACGATAGGGGGGTTTACTTCCACTTTAACTGACAATTGCGTGGTCGTGCAACGTGGCTCTCAAACAAAATTGGCGTCCTTTTTTTTTTTCTCACAAATAGAGCTTTCTTTTGGTGGTATTTGCTCGCCCCTGCGTTTTTTTTTTTTGCGCTAATAATAAAAAAAGAGCGACAATTTTGAAAAAAAAAAAAGCATTATTTTTTACCTTTTGCTATAATAAATATCCCCCAAAAATATATATAAAAAAAAATAAAAATAAGCGATTGAATCGTTTGCGCAGAAGTTATAGCGTTTACAAAATAGGGGATAGTTTTATAGCAATTTTATTAATATTTTTTTTTTTTTTTTTTTACTAGTAATGGCGGCGATCAGCGATTTTTGGGACCATTGTCATTTATACAGCAATCAGTGCTATTTAAATGCACTGATTCCTGTGTAAATGACACTGGCAGTGAAGGGGTTAACCACTAGGTGGCAGTGTAGGGGTTAAGTGTTCCTAGGGGCGTGTAACTAACTGTGGGGGGGGGGCGTGGCTGTGATGCAGTGAACACTGATCTCTGCTCTAATCACAAGCAGCAGAGATCAGTGTCACTAATTGCTAGGCAGAACAGGGAGATGCCGTTTACTTCTGCATCTCCCCGTTCCGATCACGGGTATCCCTGCGGCGATCGAGTCCGCGGGATCCACGACCGGACTCACGGGGGTCCCGACCGGCGCACACGTGATGGCATGGCGGCAATCTTAAAGGGGACGTACCTGTACGCTCTTTTGCCTGCCCGTGCCATTTTGCCGACGTACATCGTCGTGCGCCGGTCGAGAAGTGGTTAAGAAATGATAAATTATCACTGCTCGGTACACCTCATGTTAATAAAGTAATCTAATTATATATACATACACACATAAATATGACAGGGGGACATGGTTACGGTCTTGGGGGGTTTAAACAAGGTATAAGGAAGGTAATCTTCCTCCTTTACCCAGGATTCTCTCTTCACTCCCCAATTCACCAGCTCAGAGCTGGTGAATCAGGGAGTGTGAATTCTGACAGATCGCCAGTGAAATGCTGAAATCGCAGCTTCATAAACTGTCCGTTTCTGTGCCAGTCAGTGACAGATTCTCAGTGTGCGGAGAACATGTTCTTCCCCAATCATCTGTGTTTCATAAACCATTTATGATCTGGGATCACTGTTGATCACAATTCCATAAACTGACACCAAAGTGTGCTCCTAGGGAGTGATTTCTAACTGAGGGGGGAGAGGATACATTGGACAAAAAAAGATCCATGTTTCAGCTAGATCTCTTTTACTCCCTGACAGAACAGTGGTCTGCCTTAACATAGGCAGACCGCCTTTCCTCTGAATGATCGTCTCCAGCTGTGTCCAATCACAGCTGGAGAGGCACGTGTCCACTAGATCACGTCATTTTGCGCAGCCAGACCGCCCTTCCGCAGTATATATGCAATGGGCAGTCCAGAAGCGGTAATACCCCTTTCACACTGGGGCACTTTGCAGACACTACAGAACTAAAAATAGCACCTGCAAAGCGCCCTGAAAGAGCAGCTCCATGCACTCCAGTGTGAAAGGCAGAGGGCTTTCACACTGGAGTGGTGCGCTGGCAGGACGTAAAAAAAAAAAAAAAGTCCTGCTAGCAGCATCTTTGGAGTGGCGTGTATAACCTTCCTCCACTGCTCCTGCCCATTGAAATTAATGGGGCAGCGCGGCTATACCGCTTTAGTAGGATTGTTTTAGTAGCGTTTTTGCAGTAAAAAATGAAAAATAAAGCACAAAAAGCGCTATTAGTAGCATTTCTGCTGGAAAAGCTCTACAAAAACAACTTTTTCTGCTCCTAGACGCTAAAGCTAAAAGAAACGCTAATAGCTCAAAGTAGTGTGCATTGACACATAAGATAACACTATTTAGCTTCTAGGAGCGGGGGGGGGGGGGGAATAAAATGCAAACAGCTTTTAGGAGCTTAGAAAAAACATTAGTGTGCCTGGAGCCTTAATGCAAAATGTGGTGCAATTTTTGAGGAAGCGCATGAGCTTATTGTGGTGCAGCAGTGTTTTGGGCTCAAAAACCTCAGAGGGAGCACATGAGCAACACATAAAATGTGTTTTTGGCTGGGTTTTGGTGCTTAACAACTAGTCTCTCAAATTTATAAAAAAAAAACAAAGTTAGAAAAATGCATTGAAAAAGGCATAGTTTATGCTGCAGCATCAGTGTAAACCTAGGATTAATAAAATGCTCATTTTACCACAAGAACATGAAGCCAGCTTAATTGAAGCGTTTGATTCATACTGCCTGGACTAAAGCACGTGTTCACTTCAAATGGCCATTATATGGTTCAACTACAGAACTGCCTCAGAGTACACCTCACTTACTACACCGTCACTCTCTAACACTGCATTCTTAAATCTTATTAATAAACCCTTCGAAAATTCATTTAGGTTACTGCTCAGTTAAATTCCTTTCTCTGCTGAAGTGATTAGTACACGTCGTTAGCTAGATTTTTCTGTATGCACGCCGACTCTCCTGACAGAAGAAACACTAATATATTCTAATACTATATATACTGCGGGCTGTGTTGTATCAGAAAGTATTCATATGCTGGGTGAAGCGGCACCCCTACATGTAAGCCTGCTAACATTACTTCTAACTGAGCTCTAAACTCCCCCCAACCCCAAGCCTTCACTCCACACATCACACTGTGAGAGAAATGAAATGTCTTCTCCAGCTAGCTCAGATCACGTGTACTATCTGCTCTCTAATAGGTTCTTCATCGTCACCTGACTTCTTTGGATGACGTACGTGACTTAGCTAAAAGTTTAACCCTTAACGTGGTGGATAGTTTTGTTAATGCTGTGCAGCTGTGTGCTCTTCTTTATATGCCATTCATATCACTCCTCAGGAAAAAGCTATTCATTTATCAGCTGTTTGCTATCGAATATTTTTTATATAATATATACATGTATGTAACAGCTTAATCATGTGCGGGGTTCTTGTCGACAGCTGACCCAAACGTGGCTCATCCTCAGTCGTTTCCTTCCCGACGCGAAAGCATTTGAACTAGTCGCTTGCGGCTTCTGTCCCGTACACTTGTACCAACGTTTCATGCGCCATTTTCCCCAATTTGTAGCAGAACTTGATGATCACTTGTTGCGCCATTGCACCGTGACCTTACCTCTCACACTGAGGGCCGTTTCACACCACAAAAACGCACTCCAGGTCTGTTCCAGAAGCATTTCTGCATACCCGTTTTTGACACATTATGGTTGCGTTTTTTATGCGTTTCCTGGGCTTTTTTTTCCTCTGTACTGGGATCTGGTACATTTTTTATGCGTTCCAGTGCATTCTGGTGCGTTATAACGCGTTCCAGTACAGTCCAGCGCAGGAAAAATGTAGCATTTTCTGAAACTTAAACACACTGGAACTGACTGCACTGGTGTGAACTATGCCATTGGAAACCATATGACCTACTTCCCATGCCCTTTAAATGCAGGAAAAAAAACACATTGGACTGCATGTGTTGTGAACTGGCCCTGACTACATTGGATTGCCCGCAGTGGGTTTACCCTGATGGTCACGTGTACTCCACGATAGGTAGTGCTTCCCAACATGTCTTTGGATAGCCATGTGTATGTGCGTGCTCCTGGCCCATGTTGCCATTGAGATAGCAAACTATTTACCAAACTTTTTAGACACCACCTCGTATATGCATTTTATATATATATATATATATATATAGCTATCTCATGTTATATAATATATTCTATATTAATATATACACACACACACACACTGAATAAAGAAAAAACAATCCAATCTGCAGCACCTTATAAATATAATAAAAGTTACATGCTTGTGCAACAGTTTCAAACCCGTAAAGATCCTTACTCGAGTACAAGCATGTGGCCCTTTCACTTTGTTTCTGCGTTTTTATTTTGCAAGAAAAATGTTTCCCTTTAAATCCTATGTGACTCTTCATACCACTGCTTTAAAGGTTCGCTGCTTTTTGAAAAGTCCTGCAGGCTGCATCTTTGGTGCAGTTTAAAAAACGCACCAAAAGCGCAGCTTCCCGTTAAAAATAATGTAAATTTGTGGTAAAATCGTGGGTTAAAATGCAGTAAAATCGCAATAAATATGTACCGCTTTTTGCATTTTTGGTGCAATTTTGAGTCACATGTCCATTTTCTGCAGGTGCGGGCAACCAAAAATGCACCAGAAACACATAGTAAACAGAAAAATAGGCATTTTCAGGCTGGGTTCGCACATTGCGAATTGGATGTCGATTCTCTGCATCCAATTCGCAATAGCAGGAGATTTTGACCGGCTCTCTATGGAGCCGATTCACATATCTCCACAGCAGGTCCGCTTTGATTTGCACAAAAACGCTGTGTGTCTTTTGATCTGTTTAATTTTGGGCTGAATCCGGACCTGAAATGGTGAACAAGGACGCACTGGACCCCTGCTGTGAGCTACATGCGGCTCATATGTGAACCCACCATCACAGTGATTTTGCTACAGAGCAGTGTGAAAGGGCCCTTACAAATCTGAAACGCTCTCAGGGCTCGTTCTGGCGGGTGCTTAAAAAAAAAAAAAAAAAGGTGGCTGAGCCACAGTTTTACCGCCTGTCCACCTGAATTAAAATATTACAGTGGGCAGGTCTTCTTCGTGGTCGCAGCATTTTTAACTCAGGGTGTAGAGTGGGAAACACCTCTTGCCAAAGGCTGTAGGGCAACTGCAAGCCAAAACGCTCAGCTCATGGTTGTGGCGCAGTCCCGCAATGTACAATAGCCCAACCATTTAAAAAAAATAAAATAAATAAAGGTGTTCAGGTGGCAGCAACAGCACCTCCTGAACGCTTCTCAGCAGCTGCAATGCTGCCCTCCACCGTGGATCACTTTTGAGAAGGCAGTAAGTAATACCGCAGTCTGAACAAAGTCTTATCTTAGTAACAAAATATAACATGATGAAAAAACGAAACATGCTATTACAAAGTCACAAAAAAAAATGCAAACAAAAGAAAAGAGAAAAAAAAAATAACTAGAGGTGCAAGTATGCAACTTTAAATGTACACGGCGCTGCAGATTGGATCGTTTCTTCTTGATTATATATTGGAGATCGGGTCTCCCTGTTATCTGCTTTGCACCACCTGGACTGTAACAAATTGGTATGAGCTTGTATTGCTAGCATAATACCGATCTATGTAGATAGATACAAATATATAGCCAGTTTGTGGTTATTTTCTGAAGTGCATTTATACCTAAAGTTTTCTAGGGTTGGGGGCAGTACAACCCTGCAGTTTAGATGCTGGTTTACTGCCCATTACCACTCTCCCTGTAAAGACAGCAGCCATATACTTTGCTTCATGCCTGCAGCAGGAATTTTACCCCCTGTCGCATGACTCATTCAAGTGAATGGTACCCGCGCAGCAACCACCACACACAATGCACATGGTTGCAGCATGATAGTGCATTTAGGGGCTTAAAACAGACAGGGAAGAGGCAACATATCCACTCACTGCCTGTCAAGCACTCTCTGAAAAGCGATCTGAGGGTTGCCTTTCAGAGGAGTGGCAGTCCTTGTCGCTGGTGTAAACAAGCCCTTAGACAGTTATCACTGGAACGAGTGTCCCCACTGGAAGAATCCTCTATTCTTGTTCTCAAAATGTTGAATTTACCCCTCACCTTCATTGGTGATCAGGACACAGTTTTGCCTTTAGTAATACGTTAATGCTGATTGTACGTAACGCCCTGCATACACCATAAAAAGGGCTGCTATACGCACACAGATGTGCCAGTCTTGTGGGTGTCAGGTGGCTGTGCACATGTCAGTAAGGATGGTAAGATCTTTATCGATGCACTTCAGCTCTGGAAGAGTTTACCCCACCCTTCATGACCAGGCCATTTTTTGCTATTCGGCACTGCGCTAATTTAACTGGTAATTGTGCGTTCGTGCAACACTGTACCCAAACAGATTTTTTACACAAATAGAGCTTTCTTTTGGTGCTATTTTATCACTGGGTTATACATTTTTTGCAATATAAATGAAAAAAGACAAAAACATAGCCAATTAAAAAAAATGTAAATCTAATTTCTTCATAAATTTTGACTAAAATGTCTTCTGCTACATGTTTTTGATACAAAAAAAAAAAAAAATCCCAATAAGTGTATATTGATGGGTTTGCATGAAATGTATGTATGTATGTATACTGGATTCTTTTTTATATACTATTAATGGCGGCGATCAGCCATTTGGGACAGCAATAGTGCGGCGGACAATCTGGCACTAAGGCAGATTTCAGGTGCTTTAGCGCTAGAAATAGCGTCTGAAAAGTGCCTGAAATCCGCCTCCCATTCATTGCAGTGTGTCTTTTTACACCGGGGAGGTGCGCTTGCGGGACATTCTGAAAAGTCCTGCAAGCAGCATCTTTGGGGCGGGTTGGGAGCGCTGTTCCAAAACGTCCTGCCCATTGCAATGAATGGGCAACGCTTCCAAAACGCCTTAAAAGCAGTTTGAAAGCATTGAAAAACTAGACTTTTAACAATTTTTAGGGGTAAAAAGTGCCCCGCTAGTGGCCGAAAAGCGCCACAAAAGCACCACTAAAACAAGCGGTGCTTTAGCATTAACGATCATCGGGAGTTGCAGTGTGAAAGTAGCCTAACTAATGCTGGGGGGGAAACTGACTAATTGCCAATGACATCGCCAGTGACAACGCCTATATGTAATGCGTGTAAAGTGTGCTGCTTTTTACTAAAGATCACTCAGTTTCTCATCCCTGTTTTATAGTAACAGTTACAGTATAAGGGTGATAAATATAAAGGTGCATAAAAACTGTATCACTTATTTAACTGCTTGCCGACCAGCCGCCGCAGTTTTACTGGGCAGAATAGCATGGCTGGGCGAAACTACTTTACC
This sequence comes from Lithobates sylvaticus, assembly GCA_028564925.1. Taxonomy (NCBI): domain Eukaryota; kingdom Metazoa; phylum Chordata; class Amphibia; order Anura; family Ranidae; genus Lithobates; species Lithobates sylvaticus. Next base: position 349,389,750 of record CM053030.1, on the reverse strand, counting down.
TTGCGTTGCTTCTCCTTTTGGCCACTAGGGGCAGCATGTGCCCTGGAGCCGATGCGATCACTCATGACAGAGTGAGAACCGGAATGTGTGTGTTTAAACACACAAATCCTGGTTCTCTTAGGGGAGAGGAGACAGATTGTGTGTTCAAACTAAGTATGAACACTGATCTCTCTCTCCTCCTAGACAGTCACCTCCCCCTACAGTTAGAACACACCTAGGGAACACAGTTAACCCCTTGATCGCCCCCTAGTGTTAACCTCTTTCCTGCCAGTGACATTTACACAGTAATCAGTGTATTTTTATAGCACTGATCGCTGTATAATTGTCAATGGTCCCAAAAATGTGTCAAAAGTGTCCAATTTGTCGGTCGCAATATCACAGTCCCGATAAAAATCGCAGATCACCACCATTACTAGTAAAAAAAAAAATATATATATATATATATAAAAATGCCATAAATCTATCCCCTATTTTGTAGACGCTATAACTTTTGCGCAAACCAACCAATATACGCTTATTGAGATTTTTATTACCAAAAATAATATGTAGAATACATATTGGCCTAAACTGAGGAAACAATTTTTTTTTTTTTGTTTTTTTTTTAAATTGGGGGTATTTATTATAGCAAAAAGTACAAAATATTATTATAATATTTTTTTTAAAAGTCGCTCTTTTTTTGTTTATAGCACAAAAAATAAAAGCAGCAGAGATGATCAAATACCACCAAAAGAAAGCTCTATTTGTGGGGAAAGAAAAGGACGTCAAATTTGTTTGGGCACATTGTCCCACGACCACGCAATTGTCAGTTTTAATTTACAGGCAGAGTTTTCCTGACATTGGCATTAAAAGCAGACATTTGTGAGGCATCAAAAATGCCCCTGAAACACCTATGCAAATGATAGTGGACAGCACAAAATTGAAGCCTCATGTCGAGTCAGGAGGCGTTTGAAGCCTTTAAAGGCCTCCCACTCAAATATATGGTAACGCTTCGCAAATGCTCTGGCAGGCAGTCACGGTGTGGTTGCGGGGCATTAAGATTTGTTTATTTGCTGTATTGGAATAGGCGTTTGTGGATCGGTCTTAACGCTCATCCAACGCTTCAAAACTACCTATAGGGCGTTTGGAGTCGGAGAGCATTTTTAACTCATCATTATCGCTTGTAAAACGCCCATACTAAATGACTAATACTCATTAGCTCATGACTAACGCTATACGAGCATTTGTTAAACGTGAACAAGCCCTTAGCCCCCGTTCACATCGGAACGATTTGACATGCAATTTGGCATGCCAAATCGCAGCCTATTGCCGACACTGTCCCAATCGGCGCCGCATCGATTTCCAAAAGTAGTTCCTGCACTACCAATGGCGACTTCGGGGGCAATTTCAATGGATATCTGTGCATGAACCCACACAAAAGTCTTTCAAATCGCCCCCCGACTCCAGCTGAACTCACACAATTTCAAACCCGCGTTCAGTGTGAACGTACCCTAAAGGTCTCTTCTTTTATAAATGCTGCCTCATGGCTGCCAGCGGTGATGCACATCTGAGTATGTTTACAGAATTCGCTCCATGCTGTGATGAAGTGACTCCTGTGCGCATGTGCATGGGGTCCCATCATTGCAGCCCAGCAATTTAAGCAGTCGAACGGAGTGAACCCGGAAGGAAGACCAGGAGAAGATGGGAGCGTCCGAGCACTGACATTACAGCAATGGAGGGCATCCTTTCACAGTCTGTCATATTGTGCTAGTATGTAGTGCATAGCAACACATTATGGCATAAACCTGCAGGAGGCCATTTATTTATTCACAGTATTTAATACAGCTTTATTTATAGTAGAGTTGTTGTAAATGGATTAAAGACAGTAAATAAATAAAAATTAGATGCAGTAACATGTATGGTAAGTTAGTAATGGAAAACAGATAACTTGCAGTGAGCCTCCGAGCAATACTGGACACTAGTTGTTCGGCCTTCGACCTGATTTAAAAAAAATTTTGCTGGGAAGGGCAACTTCCAAAAAAACTTCTCATTAATAAAAAATAAAAAAAATATTAGGCCTTAAAATCATGTTTAATTACAAAAATGCAAAAAGTGAAGCTACCCATAATTGTAAACAGGCAATACTTAAAAAAAAAACTACAAGCCAATCATTCTAAATTAAACTAATATGGTCACAAATTTTGTGAGGATATCTAAGGGGTAATAGCAAAAAATTTTAATTTCTAGGGTCAGATTTGTTTAGACCTTTAAGATAACCAAAGAAGAAATGTGTTTATGAAGCTGGGAGGACCCCTAATATGCAACTAGGTGTCCTTTTATGAAACTGAGATCAGCTGCGATCCCAAGTCTCACAGCTGATCTCAGGTCATTACCAGTGTATGAAACTGAGGTAATCAGCGTCTCCACTGATTACCTCAGCACAGTGAGAATCTAAACTGACTGTCACAGAAATGGCCAGTGTATGAAGGTGCGATCTCAGCACCTCACTGGCGATCTGTGACAGGATTCTCACTTTCTGATTCACCATCTCAGAGGTGGAGAATCAGAGAGAGAAGCGCAAAGCTGGCTGAGTATTCTGGAGAAAGCAGGAAGTCTTTTGACTTCCTTCTTTTACTCAGGAGCAGCCATAAGTGAGAACACATCTTCCCCACCATTACACACCCCAAAACTAGCAGGTTAGCAATCTAAAGTGTGTATATATATATATATATATATATATATATATATATATATATATATATATATATAGATATATTATAGAGATAGATATATATACACATACACATTGAAATAAACACACAAATATCATCATGGATCACGGTAAACGGCCGCTCGTCGCGGCCGTTTACCACGTGATCGCTCCGTCAAATGACGGAGCGATCACATGTAAGCAAACCGTGTGAGAGGTGAGGGAGAGGGATCGGTGGCAGCAGTGCTGTGGGCGGGATCTGTAGTGCCCACAGCCTGCTCTGCATGCCACGATCCATCCATGCTCAGCCATCCCTCCATACCCTGCAATACACAGCAATAGCCTGCAGTGTATTGCTGGGTATTGCAGGGTATGGAGGGATGGCTGAGCATGGATGGATGGATACCCTGCAATGCTCTGCCATACCCTCCAATACTGTGCCATACCCTCCAATACTGTGCCATACCCTGCAATACTGTGCCATACCCTGCAATACTGTGCGATGCTCTGCCATACCCTGCGATGCCATACCCTGCGATGCTCTGCCATACCCTGCGATACACTGCGATACTCTGCCATACCCTGCGATACTCTGCCATACCCTGCGATACCCTGCGATACTCTGCCATACCCTGCGATACTCTGCCATACCCTGCGATACTCTGCCATACCCTGCGATACTCTACCATACCCAACAATACCCTGCGATACCCAACAATACCCTGCAATACCCAACAATATCCTGCGATACTCGCTACGATCAAAGCCAGGATCGTTTTTTTTTTTAAGGCTTTCCAGCCTAGAGGTGAGATTTGGGGTCTTATTGACCCCATATCTCACTGTAAAGAGGACCTGTCATGCCATATTCTATTACAAGGGATGTTTAATTCCTTGTAATAGTAATAAAAGTGATCAAAAAAATTTTGGGGGGAAAAAAGGGTCAAACTAAAATAAATAAAGTAAAATGAACAATAAAATATTGTTTAAAGCGTCCCTGTCCCCGTGTGCTCGCATGCAGAAGCGAACGCATACGTAAGTCCCGCCCACATATGAAAACGGTGTTCAAACCACACATGTGAGGTATCGCGCGAACGTTAGAGCGAGAACAATAATTTTGGCTACTTTCACACTGTGGCGCTGGGGTGACATGCTGGCAGTAAAGCGGCGCTATATTTAGCGGCACTTTACAGTCATTTGCTATTTAGCGGCGCTTTTCAGACGCTAGCGGGGCAGTTTTACAGTTTTGTTTTTTGTAAAGCACAAAAATTTTTTTTAAAAAAAAACACGTTCGAAAAATTGCTGTGCAAGTACCGTGCTAGATAAAAAGTTGCAACGACCGCCATTGTATTCTCTAGGGTCTTTGCTAAAAAAACATATAATGTTTTGGGGTTCTATGTAATTTTCTAGCAAATAAATTAGGATTTTTACATGTAGGAGAGAAATGTCAGAATTGTCCTGGGTGCTCCAGAACGCCTGATGGCACTCCCTGCATGTTGGGCCTCTGTATGTGGCCACAGTGTAAAAGTCTCACACATGTGGTATCGCCATACTCGGGAGTAATAGCAGAATGTGTTTTGGGGTGTAATTTGTGGTATGCATATGCTGTGTGTGAGAAATAACCTGCTAATATGACAATTTTGTTAAAAAAAAAAAAAAAAAAAAAATCTTGCTATTGCAAAGAATTGTGGGAAAAAATGACAACTGCAAAAAAACTCACCATGCCTCTTACTAAATACCTTGGAATGTCTCTTTCCAAAAAGGGGTCATTTGCGGGGTATTTGTACTTTTATGGCATGTTAGGGTCTCAAGAAATGAGATAGGCCGTCAGTACTTCAGGTGTGATCAATTTTCAGATATTGGCACCATAGCTTGTGGACTCTAAAACTTTCACAAAGACCAAATAATATACCCCAATTTGTACTTATTTTTACAAGGATATGTAGCAGTATAAATTTTGGCCAAAATTTATCAAGACAAATTTGCTAAATTTTATAACAAAAACGAAGAAAAATTCATTTTTTTACTGAATTTTCAGTCGTTTTTCTTTTACAGCGCAAAAAATAAAAAATCCAGAGGTGATTAAATACCACCAAAAGAGCTCTATTTGTGTGAAAAAAAGGACAAAAATTTCATATAGGTACAGTGTTGCATGACTGAGTAATTGTCATTCAAATTGTGAGAGCACCAAAAGCTGAAAATTGGTCTGGTTATTAAGGGTGTTTAAGTGCCAAGTGGTTAAAATAATTTTTTAATGATTATAAATGTATTTTACATTTATATGAATTGTGTATAGCTGCATTACATATGTGGATTACATTAATTTACTATACACCATTCACATTTAAATAGGCACATGTATGATATTTTTTTTTATTATTATTATCCACATTTATTTAACACTTCATTGTAAAAAAATAGCAAGTGAGTAAACTCTTATCCTATTATAAAAGTGCTCATTAAATAGGTCTTATACATTTTATCCCAAGGGAAACGGGAAAGAGAAAAAAAAGAGAGGGAAGGAGGGGGGCTGAGAAAGCATGGTCAAAAATTAATAATAAAGGCCTTTATACATCCTCCTCCCCTCCCTCTATTATATATTACATCTTATTCCCTTATCAATACCTTTTACTCCCCATTCCCCCCCCCCCACCCCCCTATGTTCATGCGTGGATTCCTATGTACATGTATGATATTTAAATATTGATAAAAACAATGTTTTATAATAATTAGGTTAATGTATATTGTGTAGGGGGAATTTAACTTTATTATTTTATTAATATGTTGGGGAATAATGTGTGGTGATTAGTGTTCAACTTTTGTATTTTACATCTCCTCACACTGTAATCCCACTACATCTCGCGAGATTACAGTGTGAGGAGAAGTTCTGAGGAGTTCCCGGCGTTTGTAGATCGCTACTCAACTCAACATGAGAAGCGATCTACAGAGCATCATAAACAGGCACTCAGGGGAGAGCGATCTCCTCTGAGAATGCCTGAGAACTAAATAGCGGTATTTTACCGCACTTTCATAAAAGGACACCCTAGTCGCTTTCCACCAAAGACCCTAAGGCTACTTTCACACTGAGGCGTTTTACAGGCGTTTTTGTGCCAAAAGTGCTGGTAAACTGTCTCTTGTGCAGCCCCAGTATGAAAGCCTGAGTGCTTTCATACTTGGGCAGTGCACTTGCAGGTCAGGAAAAAAAAAGTCCTATGGCATCTTTGGGGCGGTGCAGGAGTACATACTGCTCCTGCCCATTGACATCAATGGGCAGCGGTGCTTTTTGCTTTTAACCCTTTTCTCGGCCGCTTTTCACCTATTTTCTCAGTCGCTAGCGAGGGCCAGTAATACTAGCTGCGCTTTACTGCTTTACCCGCCTCAGTGTGAAAGTAGCCTTAGGCAGGCCATACATGGGTCGAATTATGAAAGAGTATAAGAATTTTCTTTCAATTTTCACACCATTAGTGGGCTGCAGCAACAGCCGTTTTTCGTGCAGCCATCGAATTTGAATAATCGGGCATGTTGGAAATGTTTTGAAAAACTAACGATTTTCTAATCACTGATGGGAGAATTGTGCGAGAAACGTAATCGAAAAAGAAATGTGCATGTGCAAGAAAAGAAAATTCCCGGAAAGAAAAGAAGATTTCCAGCCACGAAAATTCTTTTCGGTAGTAACAGGAGGTGAAATTGAAGGCTTGGTTGGTCTAATTTCGAAATCAATGGTGGCATCATCGAATCACAAAACGCACAAAATTTCAGATTTTCAAAAGAAAATTTTTTCGAAATTCGACCCGTGTACAGCCAGCCATATAATAATTGTATGTCTAGAGTAGACCCACCCTGCTTTACAATTGAACTGAGCAGCCTCCAGACTACCTCGTTTGGGATCATAGGGGGCAGCTGGAAAGACATTTAACGGCAGACCAGGTGTTGAAAACCTGGTAGATTGTCCTCGCTTCGGCAGGACATATACTAAAATTGGAACCTGGTAGATTAGAGTGTCATCTCCAGGGTGATGCAGCAATATCTTTTCTCTATAGCTCATTAATGGCTCCATGTTCTTTTATTATACAGTCCTGGGATAAAAAGTTAATCTGCCAAATATATTAGCCCTAACAAAAAAAAAAAATATACAGTATCTTTATGTCACCTTCATGATGTCTCTTTTTAACAATTTTAAACAGTTCCATTTGTTAACCTTTTATTAACCACTTCAGCCCCGGACCAATTGGCAGCCAAAGGACCGGGCCCCTTTTTGCGATTCGGCACTGCGTCGCTTTAACTGACAATTGCGCGGTCGTGCGACGTGGCTCCCAAACAAAATTGGCGTCCTTTTTTTCCCACAAATAGAGCTTTCTTTTGGTGGTATTTGATCGCCCCTGCGGTTTTTATTTTTTGCGCTATAAACAAAAATAGAGCGACAATTTTGAAAAAAATGCAATATTTTTTACTTTTTGCTATAATAAATATCCCCAAAAAATATATAAAAGAACTTATTTTTTCCTCAGTTTAGGCAGATACGTATTCTTCTACATATTTTTGGTAAAAAAAAATCGCAATTAGCGATTATTGATTAGTTTGCGCAAAAGTTATAGCGTTTACAAAATAGGGGATAGTTTTTATAGCATTTTTATTAATATTTTTTTTTTTTACTAGTAATGGCGGCGATCAACGATTTTTATTGTGACTGCGTCATTATGGAGGACACATCGGACATTTTTGACACATTTTTGGGACATTTGTCATTTATACAGAAATCAGTGCTATTTAAATAGCACTGATTCCTATGTAAATGACAGTTGTAGTGAAGGGGTTAACCACTAGGGGGCGGGGAGGAGTCAGTGTGACGTGTTGTGTTTTTTTTACAGTAGGGGGGCGTGGCTGTACGTCTGACGTCATTGATCGGCTTTCCCGATGACAGGGAACAGCCGATCAATGACAGGCAGTGTAGGAAGCGCGGGGAGAGGTTTGTTTACATAAACCTCTCCCCGTTCTTCAGCTCCGTAACCCGATCGCGGGATACCAGCGCGATCGGGTCCGCTGGTCCCGCGGCCGTGGTCACAGAGCTCCCGACCGGGTCGCGAGCGCGCCCCCCGGGCAGGCAAATTAAAGGGGACGTACCCGTACGTGCTTTTGCCTGCCCGTGCCATTCTGTAGACGTATATCTACATGAGGCGGTCGGGAAGCGGTTAATATATTAAACTGTCCATTGATTTTATTGCTTTACCTGGCAGCCTGTGAACCCTCACCAAATCATGTATGTCCTTCTCACAGTTTAGTCCTAAAAAATGCTACCTTAACCCTCGTTCGCATAAGAGGCGGGTTTGAAATTGCACGATTTAAAACCCGCATTTCATTGGGAGTGATTTGAAAAACATCTGTGCGGGTTCGTGCACAGATGTTTTTTTAAATCGCCCCCGAAGTCGCCAAAAGTAGTGCAGGAACTACTTTTGTAAATCGGTGCGGTTCCGCACCGATTCGGGGAGGTGCTGTTGCTGGCAATAGGCTCCGATTTGACATGTCAAATCGCATACCAAATCGTCCCGATGTGAACGGGGGCTAAATGTTTAGGTTACCTTTTTATGTAACTACATTTTATTTTAACTACGTCAGATCTTACACCTGTTTACGCTTTGGACCAGAGCAGTTTTTACATTCCTGCTCTGTTTATTCACGCTTGTTTATTAGCGCCGCCTAGTGACCAAGTACTGAATTTTCCAGGTTAAATCAACAAACAAAATTGAACAACAAAGGAAATAGTCTAATAATATTTGCTTTTTAAACATTTGTGCACAGAAAGATTGTACATGCTCTATTACTGCGCAAATTGCTATGAAAATGTTTTATAAATACACACCTTTTTGTCCTCAGTACCCTAAATATGCAGTTGATACATGGATAAGCAAAAAACTTGTTTTGGTAATAGGAAATGTTTAACTTTCATAGGGAAAAGTTCCTTTCTAGTCCCCAAAGGCTATCGGCCCCTGATCAACATTCTACAGTCTATTTTCCTATAAATATTTATATCCTTCACTACTTAGTAATCACTGACCATTTAAAGACGTAAGCTGGTAAACAACATATTCAACAAATACGAGCATGGAGGAGTAATCCAGCTTCCTTGACTGTACGTGTTTTTTCTGAACGGCATCTTTTAAAAATGTTTTTTTTTATGTTTTCTGTAAAAATATTTAACACTCATGATTTGTGATTGCTTCAGGAACCGTTTTTCTAGTGTTGCCAAATCTCAACCCAGAGCTGGCAGATTGCTCATTATGTGTTTGGTTGTATGACTTATGTGTCAAATTAACATTACCACATGCAGCGGTTCGCATGAACGGAGTGCGATTTTGATGTGGTGCGGGAAACGTACAGGAATCGCTGTGAATCCCACCCCACATCAGTGTGAACCGGGACTTAGGTTCTTCCTCACTTTCCGTTCTGGGGACTACAGGGAAAAACAGTAAAAAGTGTACAGGGGTTCAATAGAGCATTGTTACTTCCATCTGTGTTGCTGTTTGAGAGATTCCTATACTTCCTGTTTGACTGAAAGGGGTAAAACTGACAGACATTAGTAAAAACTGACAGGGGTTCTAAGCCTTACATGGTCCATCTGAAATGTCACCCCTGCAACTTAGGCCAATTTCACACAAGCTTTCCGATCGGGTCTGTCTGTCAGTTTTTCAGGTGGACCTGAGCGGACACTCCATTCATCTTTATGGATCGGGGGATGTCAGCGGTGACATGTCCACGGGCACTCGCTGCTATCCGATCCCATCCTTTCTGCCAAATCAGATAGATGGAGGTCCTATTTTGCATCTGTCTGGTGGATTGGATGAAAACGGACAAGCGGTCCATTTTCATCCAATCTCCCCATAGAGGAGAGCTTAAGACCACTTTCACACTGAGGCGCTTTCACGCTAAAAACAGCGCCTAAAAAGTTCACGAAAACGTATTTCCATTAAAATCAATGAATGCTTTCACACTCGGGCAGTGTGCTGGCAGGGCTGTGAAAAACTCTCCTCCCCAATGAAATGAATGGAAAGCTCTTCAAAAGCGCCTGAAAAGCTCTTCAAAATCGCTCAGTGTTTTTACTGGCAGTTTAGAAGCGCTTCAGTGTGAAAGTGGCCTAAATCTGCCCATTTCCGCTCTGCACAGTAAGCAGAGATGGACCTGTCATCCGCCTGCTCAGCGGGGAAGGGAGGCGCCAGTGTGAAAAGGGCCCTATCCCCCATACACACGAGCAGATTTTCTGTCTGAAAAATCTTGGATGGTTTTTCTGACGGAATTCCGCTCAAGCTTGGCTTGCATACACACGGTCACACAAAAGTTCACTGAACTTTCGACCGTCAAGAATGCGGTGACGTACAGTACAACGAGCCAAGAAAATTAAGTTCAATGCTGCCGAGCATGCATTGAATTGTTTCTGAGCATGCGTAGGAATTTCACGCGTCGGAATTGGTACAGGCGGTCGGAATTTCCGATCTAAACTTTTTCCGACCGAAAAATTGAGAACCTACTCTCATTCTTTTGCTGGCAAAATTTTAGCCAGCAAAAGTCCGATGGAGCATACACACGGTGGCATTTTCCAACCAAGAGCTCTCATCGGACTTTTGCTGGCGGAATTTCCGATCGTGTGTACGTGGCATTGGTGTTTGAACGGGAGCGTGCAAAATCTGGTTTTATTGTCAAAGTCTAATGCCCGTACACACGATTGGATTTTCCGACAACAAATGTGGGATGTGAACTTGTTGGCGGAAAGTCAGACCGTGTGTATGCTCCATCGAACATTTGTTGTCGGACTTTCCGGCAACAAATGTTGGCTAGCAGGTTCTCAAATTTTCCGCCAACAAATGATTGTTGTCGGACTTTCCGATCGTGCGTACACAAGTCTGTCGGACAAAAGTCCACGCATGCTCAGAATCAAGTAAGAGCCGGAGATATAACTAGCGTTCGTAATGGAGATATCACGTACAACTTGTACGTCACGAAGTTCGTAATTGTTGGCCAACATTTGTGTGACCGTGTGTATGCAAGACAAGTTGGAGCCAACATCCTTCGAACAAAAATCCATGGTTTTGTTGTCGGAAAGTCCGATTGTGTGTACAAGGCTTAAGGCTGGCCATACATTATACAATTTTCTTGTACAACTTTCCTTTAGATTTACCAAAACCATATAATAAGAGGTCAAACCTAAACACTTTCAATTTGTATGCAATCAAGCAGGCTCTACATAGTTGAAGGTAAATCTAAAGAAAATTGAGTAATGGATGTGGAAACCTTGCAAGAAGATCTGAACACATTAATGGGGATGGGCAACTACATGGCAAATGAGGTTAACCACTTCAATACCGGGCCTATTTTGGCCTATTCTGCTTCATGTAAACATCATAATATTTTTCCTAGAAAATTACTCAGAACCCCCAAACATTATATATGTTTTTTTTTAGCAGACACCCTAGGTAATAAAATGGCGGTCATTGCAACTTTTTATCTCACACGGTATTTGCACAATCATTTTTCAAACGCCTTTTTTTTTGGGAAAAAAAAAAAGGTTTCATGAATTAAAAAATAACAAAACAATAAAGTTAGCCCAATTTTTTTATATAATATGAAAGATGATGTTACGCTGAGTAAATAGATACCCAACATGTCACGCTTTAAAATTGCGCACAATCATGGAATGGTGCCAAACTTCGGTACTTAATAATCTCCATAGGCAACACTTTAAATTTTCTTACAGCTTACCAGTTTAGAGTTACAGAGGAGGTCTAGTGCTAGAATTGTTGCACGCGCTCTAACGCACGCGGCGATACCTCACATGTGTGGTTTGAGCGGCGTTTACATATGTGGGCGGGACTTGCGTGTGCGTTTGCTTCTGAGCGCAAGCTACTGGGGACAGGGGCGTTTTAAATTTTTATTTTTTTTTAAATTTTATTTTACTTCATTTTTTTTATTTTTACACCGCTCCTCAAGCACCTCAAAGAGGCTGCTTGCAGGACTTTTTTGACGTCTTGCCAGCGCAGCGCCCCAGTGTGAAAGCACTCTGGCTTTCACACTGGGATTGTAGATGAGGCTTGTTTCAGGCTCTTTACAGGCCCTATTTTTAGAGCTAAAGTGCCTGAAAAACATCTTCAGTGTGAAAGGGGTCTAATAAGAAATTTGTAAGGCGTATGGACAGCTTAATTCAGTGTTTCTCAATTCCAGTCCTCAAGGCGAACAGGTCATGTTTTCAGGATTTCCCTCAAATTAAACGGCTGCAGTAATTACCAAGGCAGTGAAACTGATCAAATCACCTGTGCAAAACAATGGGAAACCTGAAAACATGACCTGTTGGGGCGCCTTGAGGACTGGAGTTGAGAAACACTGGCTTAGTTGAACAAGCTGAAGTTAGAAGCTGATTGGCACAGTTGCACCCAATTTTTGCATGCTCCAGTCTTAGTAAATCAGCCCCATTGTGTCTGTTGTGATTTATTTTGAACTTAAGATTTTAAGCCACCAACTGGTACATGCATTGTGTTAAAAATTTGCAGTATAATAGCTTTTACTGCATTGTTTGGACTGCCTTAATGGAATACGCGTTAGCACTAGATGCAATGTATGTTAATGGAATGCATAAGAATGGTGAGTTATGAGAGTGGCCTCTAAAATCCTGCTTGCTTCACCTCTTGCAAAGTGCATCTTTATAGGGATGAAAGGTACCTTATGCAAAAGAGCCCATTCCACCATTGTAGCGCACATGTGTTAACTCTCGTTATTACAGCATGCATTTTATTAAGATAGCCCATTCATTTGAATGGACTGCCTGATACTTTAAAAAAGGTGTCATTATAAATAACACGTGTGAAAGTGTATCTAGTAGCAGAAGGTGGCATACCGCACCCCAAGACAGCCAAATCTATGAATGAAAAACTACTTCAGCCTGCCGCCAACCAGGCCGCATACCACTGACGCATTTTGCCCTGTCGACAGAGCTTCACCATAGAGGACCTCTAAAATGATGCCCTGTGAGCAAAATGCATCAGAAGAGTGTGGCCTGGGAGGAGACAGGCTGAAGCAGTTTTTCATACATAGATTTGTCTGTCTTCGGTGTGTAGCATCCCACCCTCCGCTACTAGATACTCTTGAGTAAGCCAGGATGAGCATCTTGGATGTCGGCATCCACTATGAGTGAAAGTCACCGGATGGGTCTAGGCTTTGCGTGGTGCTCTATGTGTTTTAGGTCACATGTAATATAGTGAATGGGCCCTTGGGACCAAAAAAACCCCCACTAAATATAAACTTAGTTTTGCTTTTCTAATTTTTTGTTTCATTGTTATCCTTGGTTATTCTGTTGTATAGGTACTAAGCTGATTAAAAAAAAAAAAATGCCTTATACTTTAACATATGTTTTTTTTTTTGTTTTGGATAAAATGGAGAAGTAGTAGAACACCTGTCAGATTGTTATTGCTATGTTCCTATTAGGAAGATTCACTCTCTCTCTATTTGTCATGTTTACCATTATCATTGAGGCTTAGCATTTTCAGCTTGTAAAACGCCCAACAAGCAAAATCCCATTCATTTAAATGGCCCCTGTTCACATCTGAGCATTTTGTAGCCTGCAGCAAAATGCCTGAAGCTAAAAAAAAAGTACATGAGCTTCTTTTTGGGCAGATTACAGGCTTTTTTCTGCTTTTTACATTGGTGACCTTTTGACCTGTGAAAAAAAATCGCAGCAAAAATGCGACTTTCTGCCTGAAAATGAAACGCTCAGGTGTGAATGCAGCCTGAAAGTGAAAGGAAATCCCAAAGTTTGGGTTGCCCCCATGACAGTAATACAGAGGAACTATTCCAATGGGGACACTAGTTATAGTGACCCTGGAGGCAACCAAAGATTCCCTCACTTTGTAGGGATTTCCTCTCACTTCCTGTTTTGGCTATGGGACAGGAAGTGAAGAGAAATAGCCCAAATTGGTCAAAGATGGCAAAAAAAAATAAATTTATAACTCTCCCTTACTCCCTTTAGTTCTACTTCAATTTAAAGTACACGGAAAACCTAAAAATGAACTCCTGTTATTTGTTCCCTATTTATCTGTTGAATATATCATAGGATCACCAGGTGAAAATAAATTAAAAAAGCATAAAAAAACAAATGCAACCACCATTTCTTTCTTTCTTTTTAGATATACTTAAATGTACTGCTATTTCAGTGAGTTATTGGTATTTTAAAGCAGTGAAATAAAAAAGGTATGTGTGTGAGCCTTATGGTCTATATTAAAAAAACAATTATACTGCAAACATGGTTTCACGCAAATGTATTATAGCAACAAAATGTGTACAAATAAGATATAAAATTTACAAAACATCCCAATACAGTTTGTTCTAAATTTTAAAACCCGTTTTGATTATTTCCATTGGTGTTATGGAATTGTGGTTGTATAAATTAAAGCAATTAGGACAGCTGTTTTCACTTGTCAGCCGTCATTTTCTTCACTCTCCACAATTATGGCTCCGCTGTCCTCTTTGAGAAGTTTACCACCTATTATGAGAAAAAAGAATATGGTTAAAAAAAGAGTCCAAAGGCTTCACAGAATATGTGAAAAATAATCTTAACACTTTATAAAGATATTAAGAATAAGCGGGGAGAAGGTGAGGCCACAAGCCTATGTTAAAAGCAAATGAGGCGCTAATAGGCAGGCTGGTCTGCCAATATAATTGCTTTGAATTACATTCAAAACTTAATTGTAATAACCCATATGTACCTATAATGAATATTTTTCATTTGACATGATGCAGTTACCCATTACAGCCTAATCAAAGTCAGAGTTGCCTGTACGGGTGCCCAGGGGTTGTTCATGAGGTGTTTGGGTTACGAACCAACTACCCTTGACCTTTGAACTTCCCCTTTGTTTGGCCCGTTTGGGTTATGACATCCTCGGCCCTTGTCTAAGTTCCCCTTTGGACACTACCAAGCAGCGGGATTTGAACCCGCTTGCTCCCCGTTGTGGGTATCTGTCCATCTCTTTCCCTGTCTTCAGGGCAAGGGCAAAGGACCTTTCAAGATGGCCGTGACCGCGCCGCTGATGCAGTGCGTCGTTGACGCCATAGGCCGGCAACGTGGCTTGTCGCATGCGCAATACCTTCCTTCAGGGTGTCCTCTCACGAACGTTGCCGTATATGCGCTCGCGACTTGGCGGTGATGTCAGACGCCGCCAGGTCGGAGAGCCACTATTTAAGGCAGCTTCCCCCCTGCCATCATTCCCTGTCAGGAGCCTATACAAGGAGGAACTCGGCAGTTAAACCGTCCTCTCTCTATACAAACTGGGTAAGACTTTTTTAAACTGCTTCATGTTTAAACTTGTGTTTAAAATTGACATTTTTTATGTCCACCATTCCCTACAAAGATCGAGCATATGTGGTAAGACCAGTCCGCCAAATTTACCCCTTCGTTTGCTTTCTATGCCCTATGTATCTGTAAAAATGTATTTGCTTGGTTTATTGATGTTTCTACTGAGCCAACTTGACCAACTATCTAACTATGTACACTAAAACTGTACTTTTAAAATGGATGCATTCTCATGCTATTTTGTTATTTAAGCATATCAATGAGCTATACCTCTCAATCTCCTGAAGAAACTCTAACGAGTGAAACATGTCGGGTATGGTAGCGCTTTACATATATTCCGTCTGAATAACACATATGTCTGTATGTATGGATATATTATTTGTGTCCTTTTGCCTCTATTTGTCCAAAGTTTGTGGAAATAAAAATTTATATTTTATTTACATCGCCATTCCTTATTACCATCATTTAGATCTATGATACCGTTTAAAAAGTCCCAGAGGCTTGTGGTCTCACCTTCTCCCCGCTTATTCTTAATAATTTATTTTGGCATGTTGGTATCTCTAGTTTAACTACTCTATCTTGCATTTTACACTTTATAAAGATAGATTATTCTACCACTTAGGCAGGCCATACACAGAGCAAATTTCTTTCCTGCAACTAACAGACAGTGTTGACAGGGGAATCCCTCCTGACGAGCCATTGTATTCTTCCAGCGGGCAAAGCTGTCCCCATCAGAAGACAGTGATTATTGCTAGCGGCTAAACTAGCCGCTAGCGTTAATCTTATGTAAAATCCGGCAGGCTGGTTTTACCCAAATTTGATCCATCTATCAACTTGGTATATTCAATCTACCCATACCTGGCACCTGAGATTCCAACCAGAGATTCGCATATCTATGACCAGCCTTAGGCCCCATTCACACTTGGCATCACTATGAACATGCGTTCCCGTTCTTGTTTTGTTTTTCTGACTTTCCATGGGTCGCACATAGGGCAGCCCATTCACTTGAATGGGTTGCCCTATGTGTAAAAAACACGCCAAAGAAGCTCCAGAGCTTTTTTTAGGTGTAGACCATCAAGAGACAAAATGCACACCTGCTAACCACGTTTAAGAATTAATGGCACTCAAACACAAGTGATGCGTTTTGCCACAATTTTAGGGCTCTTTCACACAAGGCTGATCAGTGCAGATCCGCCCCGTTGATATCCGCTTGCTCAGCGGGGATCGCCGGAGCGATCTCCGCTGAGCAGGAAGATCACAGGTCCGTCTCTGCACACTGTGCAGGGACAGACCTGTCACAGCGCCGCTCTCCCCTATGGTAGATCGGGTGACGACGGACCGTAGAGTCCGTCGTCATCCGATCCGCTCTGCAGACGGATGAAAAAATAGGGTTTTCCTCTGTCTGCAGAAACGGACCATAGCGGGCACGGACGAGATCGGGTGTCAGCGGATGTTCATCCACTGACACCCGCTATCCCATAGGGATACATGTATGTCTGTTTTGCATCCGAAAATGGAAGGATGAAAAACGGACATACGGACCGTCCGTGTGAAAGAGCCCTTAGTAAGATTTGGAATCGCGAGAAGAATCAAGCAATTCTGCCCACTATTCCCATACACTAGGGTGTGAACATAAGACATAGATCGCAGGTTCCTTGTTTGGGTTGATAAGCATATGATCTATCCAACTGGTGACTTGAGAGTGGAACTTTTTTTGTGGTGTTGGAGGCCGGGCCATGCAGATGTGTCCGTGCCCTGTGCAGGATTCAGGTTTCAGGGTCCATTCACACAAAGTATTGTGTTTTGTCTTGTCTTCTGTGTGCCCAGTTCACAGCACTGCACCGCAGTGGTGTATGGATGACGTGTACCGGAAAAACATATGGCAGGCTGTACTTTTTTTCAAAGCAGCTCAGCGTGTGCATACCTCCCAACTTTTTGAGATGGGAATGAGGGACAGCAGAAGTATGCAGGCATAGGGCACGCCCCTTGCCACGCCCCCTTAAAGGAGAATTGTGAAAAAAAACAAGATTGGTTAAACCCACAAGTGCTTTTTTTACCACTACTATTCTTTTATAATGGCTTTTGGAATTTACAAATGCAGCACTTTAGAAATCAGATGAAAGGTTTAGCACTGGAAAACACTTTTTGATAGTTAATTGGTGCATTTTATATACAACTATATAGATCAGACCAAAATGAGGGACAAATGAGGAGGAAAGAGGGACAGAGGGACACTGCTCGAAATCAGGGACATTCCCTCGAAATCAGGCACAGTTAAGAGCTATGCGTGCGCACCATGTGGCGGCCTATTGAAATGTCAATAAAGTGTGTTTAAACAAAAAGTGAAAAATGCAATAATGCATGGAGATAGGCGCACACATTTATAACAGTTTTGTTGACACTGACATAGTGTATAGTGTATAGCATACTAGCTCATTATGAATGACTTACCTGAGAACGAAGCCCCCGTAGCGGTCTACATTCACGATCTTCGGCGTCGCCATCAAACCCGGAGTGACTTCCGGGTCTCGCCCCTCCAGCGCTGTGATTCGCTGGAGCAGCGATGACGTCACTCCTGCGCATGCGCACGAGAGCGGCATATCGCCGTGATCTCGGCATGCACAGTGCGCCTGCGCGCCGCTGTCTACGGCGCATGCGCCGTAGATAGCGGTGCATTTTCTTTTCTAAATATCTCCTAAACCATGTAGGTTTAGGAGATATTTATTGGACCTACAGGTAAGCCTTAATCTAGGCTTACCTGTAGGTCAAAGTGGTCCCAGAGGGTTTACTTCCACTTTAATGGCACCCCAAATATGGTTAGAAGATGTGCATTTTGTCGCTCGGCGGTCTACACCCGAAAAGGCTCTGGAGCTTCTTTGCCATGTTTGTCACACATAGGGCAGCCCATTCTAGTGAATGGGCTTCAGTATGTGTGACCCATGGAAAGTCAGAAATAAAAAAACAAGAGCAGGAACGCATGTTCCCACTATGCTAAGTGTGAATGAGCCTAAGGCTGGCCATAGACGTTCAAATCTCTGGTTCGAATCTTGATCACCATGAATGGGCAGACTGAATGTGCTAAGTTGATCAATTGATCAACTTGGGAACAACCAGCCTGCCGGATTGTACATACGATTATCGTTAGCGGCTGGTATAGCCACTCACAATAATCACTGTCTTCTCCTGGCTGGGGCAGCTTCCCCCGCTGGAAGAATACAATGGCTCGGCAGGAGGGATTCGCAATACACAAACTGGGCACAGCAGTCACAGGAGCTGTGTGCTGCGTGCCCCAGGGGGCACACCAGTGCGCATTTTCTAAGTGACGTATATGTGCGTCGCTTAGTCTGCCTGTGCCACTCATCCACAGTAAATGTACTGTGAGCAGACGGGAACTGGTTAGTCTGAGCTGTGCAGCTCAGACCACGTTTATGGCACCCAGTCTGTGCCGTAGTGTAGTGACGTCATCGCAGCCAGAGAACACAAACCCAGAAGAAAGACGAGGAGAAGATGAAAGTGCCCATGGCTTGCTCAAATGGAGCGCAGTGCTGGAAGGCTCCATTTGACAGGTCTGTCATAATGCAGTACATAAATTAGCACATTATGACATAAACCTTCCGGGGGTCCATAAAAGGGAAACAAATGTGACAGTTTAATACCACTTTAAGCACATTACTGTTAATATGCATGGGAATATCTGCGTTTAAAACCAAGGTGCCATTCAATGTGAATTACAGAATGATATATCACTCAAAATGTCTATTTTGTTAATTGTTTCTACTGAGTCTTTTGTAAGTATTTCAGTAATACACTACTAATGATAGTCTTAAGAACACAGGTCTCAAGAGGCACTTTGTAAATTATTCCTGTAACAAAGGAGTCATCAATAATGTGTTGTACCCTCATTTGTATTCATTAAACTCATTTCCTGTTTTCTATCCATATAAATTATAAATTTTTCTTCATAATGTTGGTTTAGTTTTGTATTAGATCATTACAATAAAGGCTAATTTGCATTGCCTTTTAGCGTACACAAATGATAAAAGATTTCGTCCTGATGAAAAACTGTAATCTAAACAGCACACCAAAATAACATTTTAATTTGTGAAATAGTTTGGTTGCATTTTGGCTGTAACTATAATCAGTAGCATATTTTTTTTTTAATATATCTAACAAACTTAATTTTCTGTCTTACAGCTCACCTATGGAGATCAAACTTTTTTTGTATGGAATATAGGTAAAGTATTAGTAAAGTCATTTTTTTGAACTTGTACCTACAGGTAAGCCTATAATAAGGTTTACCTGTAGGTACAGTGAATATCTCCTAAACTTGCGGTGTTTAGGAGATATTCACACTGGATGTAGCCATTGACGTCCCCGGCGCATGCGCTCTGAAGGTCCGGCATACTGTGCCAAAACCAAGGGCTCACGTGCATACGCAGGAGTGACGTCATCGCGGCCACTCATACAGCCGAAACTAGCAAACCCAGAACTAAGACCAGGGGAAGAAGTATGCTCTGCCAGCGGTGACGGCGCACTGCTAGAGGGCTGCATTCTAAGGTAAGTATTTCAGAATCTGCTAGTATGCGATGCATACTAGCACATTATGCCATATCCTTGCAGGGGATTTTTTTTATTTTAATGCTGCGGTTTACTACTACTTTAAAAGCATGGGCCTCGCTAGCGCTGTACACCCGGAGCACATGTCCCATATTGCTTGCTGGATACCTTGGGTCATGATGCTAAGATCACCCATCTTTTTTTATTTATTACAAGCCACCATCTTATTCAGATTTCATATACCACAGCAGTAGGTTTCATGCACGCTGCAGCTCAACAAAAAAAAAAAAAGCTGCTTTTACAGGCATTTAAGCTTTTATTTCAGCTTGTGTGTTCCTTTGCACGTTTTTATTGAGCTTCTTTGAGCTTTAAGCTTTTTTGTGCATAAGCATATTTTTTTTCACAAACCCTCCCCTCAGCTCATTTTTTCCTATTTTATTAGTGTTATTTCAAACTCCTCTGAGCTTTTTGTTGCGTTTTTTTCACGTGTTTTTGGGCACTTCTTTTCTGCTCGAAAGCTCCTCTCAAAAACGCAAGTTTGGTTGGGTTTTTTCTGCCTGTAGGAGCATATGGCGGTAAACTCTTGAAAAAGCCATAGTGTGCATGGACACATTGGCTAACATTGGAGGAGAGTTTCCAGGTAGAAAAAATGAGAACTCAAAAGCTTGTAAGAGCCACTTCTTTGAGATGCAGGGTGCATGAGCCCGTAGAGAGCTCTTCTAAACTCCTCCTTGGCTCCTTGTGCAGTGTCACATGAAGGTCTGTAGGGAGGATTGGGGAGGGGGGTCTGTTCTGCGGTGGGATATCTGTATTAGAAGAGAGGAGAGATCTATACTTGAAAGATTGAGGGGGGAGGGGGGGTGGTCTTTACTGGGAGGAAGGGGTAAATGTTTTGTTTTACTGTGTACACGAATATGTGCATTACCTTTTTTTTGACCCATGCATTCTATGCCTTATGCACTCCTGACCCCTACGGTCATTGCATTGCTCAATCCTGAGCTTTGCACTCTGTGTGTTGTGCACTCCTGACTCCTGTGCCTTACGCATTCCTAACCACTAATGCTCTGTGCATTTCACACTCCTGACCCCTGCGCTCTAAGTAGATTTTTATTTTCTTAAACACATCACACTTTATGCTAATTTTACAATACATACTCAAAGTATTTATTGTCCTAGCGGTTGCCAAGTAGTCACTAACTATTTTAGTAAAGTTCTTATTTGTAGGCTGTGTGCAGAAAAGTATGTATAATGAAAGAGATTATTTGTCTTTTAATGATAGTGCTGAGGTTTATACTGTATGTGTCTGTTAGACTCTTGCTTGAGGCACAATAATTAAAGCACATTTTGTAGGTACAGTGACATATGTGTGCTGTGCATACAATGAATGAGATCTCATAATCGGCGATACACACGCCACCTCATTCCTCTGCTTTGAGCGCTCAAGGTTGCCCCAGGTCTTTCACAGTCCTAGCAAAGCCACTGATTAAATGCAATGTACCCAGGATGTTAATGACTTCATTACAATTAAAATATACAGTATGTCACACTAAATTACATTTGCACAATTCATGATTAGATAATATTAGATATGAAGAAATGATTATTCTTTGTTTGCAAGATGTAATTGCAAAACATTTTTAACTACATAAAGTGACTGAATTAACCACTTGACCTCCAGAAGTTTTTACCCCCTTTATGACCAGACCACTTTTTTGCTATTCAGTACTGTGCTACTTTTACTGGCTATTGCTCAGTCACGCAACACTACGCAAATAAAATTTATATCATTTTTTTTTACACAAATAGAGCTTCCTTTTGGTGGTATTTGTTTACCACTGGGTTTTTTAATCCTTATTATATAAATGAAAAAAACCTCTTCCTGGTATTTTTTTTTTGTTATAAAACTTATCCAATAAATGTGATATTATTTAACATATGGAATCTTATATATATGGACTGGTTGCACTGGTGTTTTAATCACGTATATAAGACTATACTGTAGGGAATATTGCATTTAGTTTATTTCTAATTTTCATTGGTGATTTAAAGAATGATTTATAGGTTATAATGCGCTGCACTATAAGAATATAAATGTAACCAGCATATGGACCTGGGCATTTGTGAGACAAAGTGTGTAAACATTCACTTACATATAAGGAAAAAAGACGGTTGCGCTAATAGTAACAGACTATAAGAATACTGGTGAAGTATGATATATGTCTAAATGATTGTAAAAAAACATTGATTGTACAAGTGCAAATAGTGCTCAAGGAAAACCATATTATTAACAAATTAAAGTGTGAATCGTGAACACCCTTGATATTGTTAATCAGACTATATCAGGATTGGATACCAGGAAGTATATAAAAAAATCCAATAAAAGATGTATAATAAAAAATGTGAATAAAAAATATATATTGAAAATATATGTAGAAAATAGAGTTCATATGAAAAAGTGCAAAGTCCACATAAGTGCTGTGTGGGGCTTAATAGAAGACCAAATATCATCCGTGACTTCTTATAGGTGATCCCACCACCATCTGAATTGTAAGCTTACCAGCTGTTGCCAGGACATACACCTGTGGCTATAGCCTCAGTCTGGCCGATTGGGACGCCTGTGTCAGTACAACACTGATCAGCCTGTCTCTCAAAGAGCCGTCAGGAGCTTCCCCTCGTCAAATAGTGATGGTCGTATGGGCCAAAAAAGAGGGAGAAAGGCAGACCATGGGTGGAATCCAATGATTTATTAAAAAAACGCAGATGGAGTATGGACAACAAGTACAAAATTCCGATTTAAAAACTCGCGGCCGGCTGCAATAACACACGCCCGTGCTTGTCCAGGACGTATCGCGCGGTGACGTCAGCACGTCGCTCCTCCCTACGCGTTTTGTTAACTGAACGTATTTGACGAGGGGAAGCTCCTGACGGCTCTTTGAGAAACAGGCTGATCAGTGTTGCACTGACACAGGCGTCCCAATCGGCCAGACTAAAGAGATCCGAGGAGGAAAAGGCCTCGGCTGGGTTATAGCCACAGGTGTATGTCCTGTCAACAGCTGGTAAGCTTACAATTCAGATGGTGGTGTGATCACCTATAAGAAGTCACGGATGATATTTGGTCTTCTATTAAGCCCCACACAGCACTTATGTGGACTTTGCAATTTTTCATATGAACTCTATTTTCTACATATATTTTCAATATATATTTTTTATTCACATTTTTCATTATACATCTTTTATTGGATTTTTTTATATACTTCCTGGTATCCAATCCTGATATAGTCTGATTAACAATATCAAGGGTGTTCACGATTCACACTTTAATTTGTTAATAATATGGTTTTCCTTGAGCACTATTTGCACTTGTACAATCAATGTTTTTTTACAATCATTTAGACATATATCATACTTCACCAGTATTCTTATAGTCTGTTACTATTAGCGCAACCGTCTTTTTTCCTTATTTTTGATTTGTTTATCACATGTGGTATTGCTGCTATTATTTCAACTGTTTATGTCCAGCGCAGTTTTTTGTTGTATATTCACTTACATATGCAATTTTTTTTTAAATCAATAAATAATAAAAACACAGAACAAACAAATAATTAAAAAAAATAAAACATTACAGACAAAGTAATGCCAAGACTGCCTTACCTATACAGTTGAGCATCCATAACCACAACATACTTACAGCAATAAGCATATAAAAAAGAGAAAGATGGAATAACGATCCCACCTATCCACACAATAGTTAATACAGTGCCCACACCAACATAGATATTCAGGATAAACACCCCTCCTTTAATACAGTTGGTAAATTTCACAGTCATGTACAGTAATAATGGAAAGCAAACCTAGGCAATGAGTAGTCTGTCCATCACCAGATCCAACAGGCTCAAACCTGGAGCATCCAACCAAGGACCCCATAAGTTATCAAACTTATTATTTGTGTGAAGGAGAGTCTATAGACTTCTATAGACTTCCAGTTTCAAAGTATTACCCTCTGCGCTTGTAAGAGAGCTCTGGCTACCGCCCCTCTCTTGTGGGGGCCAGCAATTGGAAATCATCCAATATGCCCAAAAAGGCATATTGGAATGGCGGTCTGGAACACCAAATTAATGGTATTTAGCACTCCCACCCAGTATAGGTGGAGCTTGGGGCATCTCCAATTTAAGTGGATCTTATCCCCATATTCTCTGGAACACTTGCCACAAGTTGGGGAGTCTAGGATACCTATTGTGTGTAATCTGGCTGGGGTAAAGTCTTAAGAGCAGGTACAGTTGCGTGAGCCTTTGTGTCCCGTTAAGGGAACATTGGGGCACTGCTTGTAGGGTCTCCTCCCATTGGTCATCTCTAAAAGGGCCAAGATCCCTCTCCCATCTCTCGCCCACCCTCAAGGGAAATTAAGATAAAAAAAAATCAGTTCTTATTGCATAGCATCTAAAAATAAATTCCTGGGTGTAGATGGTTTCAGCCATCATATTAAACACTGTTGTAGGAGATTGCTGCCACTCTACCACAGAGCCCTGTGCCACCACAGCATGCTTAAGTTGTATATAATAGGAGGGAGTACATAGACTTAGGTAAACAAAACTTAATTCCTCAAATGAGTGTAGCGCTACCCCCAGTTAAGAGAGCCGCTGGTTTGTTTTGGGTCCCTGAGTACAGCTCCACCAACCCCCGGCAATTTGGCTCTACCCGCTCTGGCACAGTTAGTAAAGGGGTATGTCCCTATGCACATAAAACTTAGCTTATACTCTAAGTGTAATTGGTATGAACTCACAAGCAGACTGCTGGAATAAGAATAACTGGCTTTACTTTTGTCAGTAAGGAAAAGAAATAGCAACATGCGTTTGAACATATGACTTACAATACTTTAGCAGGTCCCTGCAATATGCACTTTAACATGTACACACATATGTAACAACTGGCAGTGGGGAAACGGAGCGCCCAGTGTGGCGACCGTCTGCTATGCACCCCTGAGGTGCAATAAATCTATCTGCGCCTACCTAATGGACCAGGCCTGATCCCTAGCAATAGAGCTCAGTCCTTGTACTAGTACAGTGTTCTTCACCGGCAATAAATCTGTAGAGGTGGTGCACATGTAGCTTTAAATGGTGTCTTTGTAATCCACAAAAAGTAACATTGCTGCTCTGAGGTAAATTGCGCCTAGGCAGTTCAATAGGCATAAAACGTGTGTGTCAATGGGATGAGTCTCCGCTCCGCTGCTCTCGGCTCTCTCACCAATCCTTGGGTACCGTCCTCAGCTCCCCCCACTTTGAATCTTTGGTCCCCAAAGACAGTCCCTCCAACCTGGTGGCTCTGGTCTCTTCAATGGCGGCGTCCGGTCTCCTCAGTCACAGCCCTGAACTCCGGTCATCAGCTCCGTCCAGACCGACAGTATGAGCCTCTCGGCTCTCTCACCAATCCTTGGGTACCGTCCTCAGCTCCGGTCCCTCAATGGTGGCTCTGGTCTCTTCAATGGCGGCTCCGGTCTCCTCAGTCACAGCCCTGGACTCTGAGGGGTGAGAGTCTCACTCCATCGGCTGCAAGGCCCAGGCTTCAGGCCTTCAGCTCCGGTCCGCACAGGTGTCTCTGCTGGCTGTCTTCTCCGCGTCACCAGCTCTGTCAGCAGAGGCAGGCCAGTCCTGTCCGGCCTCAGAAGAGGAAGTGTCCCAAGAGGAAGAGGCGGTCTCCGCTCTTCCTTTTTATAACCTCCCCCCAGCAGCCTCCCGGGCGGAAGCAAGCAGCCTGGGAGCCTGGGGAATTATGGGAAATGTAGTCTTTTCCAGTAAAAGGGGTACGACCCCGCTACATGAGCATAGGGACCCAGTCTGAAAAATATGGTGGAGGTGAGTTATACCCCATTTACGCCACCTTGGAGATTGTTGTAATTTAGCAGACTCAGGGTAGTGGTTATTATGCCATATGGGTAAAACCAGTGACCTAATGACCTACTGGAGCTGCTTAGCCTTATTCCAGACTTTTTAGATGAGAGTGTAGGTGGGTAGAAGGCGATTAGATTTGGCAAAAGTTTCATCCTACAAACCAGCAGGTAGGTCAGATACCTTTGACGTATGTAGCAAAATGTATAGAGAGGACCCTAGGTTAGGCTGGTTAAGACCCAGATTAGTGAGTACTAGACCCTTACATAAGTGTTGTAATTGTGCTGCAAAGTAGTACAACCAAGGGTTGGACATGGCTAGACTTCCAGCATCCTTAGGTCTTTGTAAGTACTCCAATCTCAATCTTGGTGTCTTATTATGCCAGTGCAGGTGCCTAAAAATGGAATTCACCTCTTGGAAGATGCTTAATGGGATAACTATTGGGGTGTTATGTAGGAAATATAATAGCTGGGGCATGTAGATAATTTTTACTAAATTAACTTTACCCCACAGTAATAGCCAAAATTTGTTCCAGATTTTTATTTTGTCCCTGAAGCGCCACAGCAAAGGCACTATATTCAAGTGAAAAAAGTCTCTCAATTGAGGAGGGACCTGTATGTCTAGGTATTAAAAAGTAGATGTAATAGGTACAGGGCATAAGGGATTTATGGCTCTCAAGGGGTTATCCTCAAGAGACATTAACATTGATTTATCACAGTTTGTAAAGAGACCTGAGAATTGCCAAAGTTTGGTGATAGAACTCATTGCCAATTCTAGTGATCATTGGGTATCCCCCAATAATAACATAGTGTCATCAGCATAAAGCATGACTTTCTCCTGAAAATCAATAAATTGAAATCCTACTATATCAGGGTTTTGTCTGATGGATGCAACCAAGGGCTCAATTGCCAGTGCAAACAATAATGGCGATAGGGGACATTCTTGGCGAGTGCCCCTACCCAGATCGAATGTATGAGAGATCCTACCAGCCTCGCTAATAGCCGCCACCGGATGACTGTACAAAAATTTGACCCATTACGTAAAGACAGGACCAAAGCCGAATTTATATAGGACAGCCCAAAGAAAGGGCCATTAAAGGGCCACACTATCAAAGGCCTTGGCCGCATCCAGGGATAGCAATGCCCTACTGCCCATATCTACTCTGGTCTACAGGTTAAGGAACAATCTACGCAAATTGTCAGCCGTGGACTATTGGGGTATAAAGCCAGCTTGATCCGGGGGGACAATTGTAGAAATAGCTTTATTAAGGCGTAGTGCCAGTACCTTTGTTAGAATTTTTATGTCACTCTGAAGTAAGGAGATCGGCCTGTAGGAACCAGGGTCTGTGGGGTCTTTACCCGGCTTCAGAAAAATAATTATATTAGCTTTTGTCATAGAGTAAGGTAAAACACTACATTGTCTGGCAGCATTCAACACCTTTAACAGGTAAGGCAAGATCTGTTCCCTATACATTTTTATACCTCTACCGATAAACCATCATCTCCTGGTGCCTAATTCCCCGTACACACGATCGGACTTTCCAACAACAAAACCATGGATTTTTGTTCGAAAGATGTTGGCTCTAACTTGTCTTGCATACACACGGTCACACAAATGTTGGCCAACAATTACGAACGTGGGAACGTGGTGACGTACAAGATGTACGACAAGCCGAGAAAAAGAAAGTTCAATAGCCAGTGCGGCTCCTTCTGCTTGATTCCGAGCATGCGTGAACTTTTGTGCGTTGGACTTGTGTACACACGATCAGAAATTCCGACAACAACGTTTTGTTGTTGGAAAATGTGAGAACCTGCTAGCCAACATTTGTTGGCGGAAAGTCAGACAACAACTGTTCGATGGAACATACACACGGTCTGACTTTCAGCCAACAAGCTCACATCCAACATTTGTTGTCGGAAAATCCGATTGTGTGTATGGGGCATTACAGTTGGGGAATGCAGCAGTCGCCTGCTGCAACTCCTCCACGGTAATTGGAGAATCTAGCATTTTCCTGTTTTGGGTGGACAGTACCGGTAAGAGGATACTGCTCAAATACTCCAGGATATCATTGGCTGTACAAGCCTGCTTTGATTGATAGAAAGTGGAGTAGAAGGAGACCAATACTGTCATGATAGAATCTGGTGTATTGACCTACCATCCGAATCTCGTAATGCTCCAATAGAATTCCCTGTGTTCTGTTTTCTGGCGATTTGGGCAAGTAGCCTCCTAGTTTGTTCACCTTCCTTGTAGAAAGCCAATTTAGAGAAGAATCACTTCTTATCCACTGTGGAGGATCCACACAATTAAGAGCATCCTGAGCAGACAACAAAGACCCCCTAGTAGAGTCTGTAGGGTTGGCACACCCATTGCTCAAGTTTGGCACGTAAGCCGTGCATGTTCCGTTTAACTCCACTAACCTGGCCTATAAACACTCCCCGTAGGACTGCTTTAAAAGCATCTCAGCTTTGTAATAAATCAACTTGGTCTTGATTTGCTGCCAAAAATTCAGTAATGGAGCAGCGTACAGTGGCATGTGAGGGAAAAAGGTTTAACCAGAAGGCGTTTATCTTCCACGGGGCTGGTAATAAGGAAGTCTTGGGTTTTACCACCTACATCTGCAATTTTAATCCATAAACCTATTTAGCTGCCCATTGTGCAATGCATTGTGTGCATTAAGCATCCATTATGCCTCCTATAACAATCAATGGCTTTCCGACTGGGGTACTGTCTTTGGAGAGGCTATATAGCTTCCAGCAGCCTCACAGCGAAGCTCTCTTTGGATTGTGGACAGGCAAGTTGCAGGGGGAAGGCAACATTTTAAGAATAATTGTACTAGAAGTTCAGATATACTTTAAGCCTGTCTCTTTCACAGCTATATTTCAAAACCATTAAAAAAGTTAAGTTTTTATAGTCTGCTCACTATGCTCTGACCATGAGCATCAAAGTAGAATACTTCATATCCTATATACTGTAGAATTTTTTTTGATTTTTGACGTTTATTGAAGTCTGCTGCCATCTTGTGGCTAAATTGTATATTTCAAGACTGGGGTAAAATAACCTCATTGAGTCTTAAAGTAAATACCTGTTAGAGAAAAATGCAGTGGCTGCCAAAACTGTCCTCTCTGAAAATGCTAGCCACCTGGCTGTTATGCTGACTGGCTGGCTGTAATCATTTTAAACTCATAAATAGAAAATATGCATACATAGAAAATCAGAAATCCTTATCTGCATACTTTTTCTGGGCCAGTGACCTAAAATCCTGAGGCAAAGGGGTCAGCATGATAGTCAAACAACTTACATTTTTTGAAGGAGATCCACAAACTCATCCTCCATATCTTTTCCATGACAGGTTTAATGTCATGGAAAGATAACATTGCAGTGTATGTAAAACCTTTATGGACGCTCTGTGGTGAGAATATTGTTTCAGTTTTCAGTCAGTCTGTTTTAGAGTTCACTTATATACAATCTTAAAGTGATTGTAAAGTTTTTATTTATTATTTTATTTTTTTAGTTAAAAATAACAAACATGGTTTTACACAGAGCAGCCCAGATCCTCCTCTTCTCATGTCCCTGTTCTGTGCTCCTGGCCCCTTTTTCCTGTTGAGTGCCCCCACAGCAAGCAGCTTGCTATGGAGGCACCTGAGCCGAATCACAGCTCCTTGTGTCCATTCATGCCCTGCCTCCTTTCTCTTCTCATTGGCTGACTGACTTTGATTGACAGCAGCGGGAGCCAATGGCTCCGTACTACTGTCTCAGCTAATTAGATGGGGAGTCCTAGGTAGGCGAGACACTTCTGGAACATTGCTGGATCTAGATGGGGCTCAGGTAAGTATTAGGAGGCTGAGGGGGACTGCTGCACACAGAATGTTTTTATCTTTATGCATATAATGCATTAAGATATAAAACCTTCTGCCTTTACAACCACTTTAAAGCTAAATTCAAGTATTTTTTTGCATAGTTACATAGTTATAGCACATCTATCTATACTGATGGAGAAGGTGGAGAGTGACAACATGATTTTCACCTTCTCCAATCACAGAATGCCTTGAATTATTTGAGAAAAGCAAAGCAATCACTGAATGGCACCCGCTCGACATGGGGCAACCCCCTGTAGTAACTATGCAGCAGGGCAGCCACTCAATGTGGGATTTGGAAGACAATGAGGATCACAGTAGTAGCAGGGACTACTACACCGATTCTCTGCTTCCACAAAAATAGGCCAGGTATGGAATATGCAAACTTACATTGGTCCAAGCTGGACTATGCAAAA
Organism: Lithobates sylvaticus; assembly: GCA_028564925.1. Taxonomy (NCBI): domain Eukaryota; kingdom Metazoa; phylum Chordata; class Amphibia; order Anura; family Ranidae; genus Lithobates; species Lithobates sylvaticus. Next base: position 349,360,033 of record CM053030.1, on the reverse strand, counting down.
AAAAAAAAATCCATACTTGCAATTCAGCTTTTATTTTTTAAATTACTTTTTGCTGCTTGAAAAGAAGAAATTATTGACCAGAGTGACATTTAGTTCATATTCCTTCAAGTGATTGTTATTTTAAAAAAAAAACTGAAGCCTTACAAACATGTCCTACTTACCTCCACTGTGCAGCTCGTTTTGCACAGAGTGGCCCCGATCATCGACTACTGGGGTCCCTTGGCGGCTCCCCCGGCTCATCCTCTTATCAGCGTACTCCCAAGTCCAGCATTTGCGTCCATAGCATGAATGCCGGACTCGGCCACGCCCCGGCGCCTGCGTCATTGGACTTGATTGACAGCAGCGCGAGCCAATGGCTGCACTGCTATCAATCTATCCAATCAAGAGCCGGGACCCCGTGCAGAGAGGGACAGCGCGTCTCTGCCGAGTGAATGAAGGGGCTCAGGTAAGTAAAACTGTCCCGGTCACTGCCAGAAGTTTTCTCACCTTAATGCATAGGATACATTAAAGATAAAAAAAAACAGGAGGGTTTACAACCCCTTTCACTATCTCACCAGCTCTTGCTTTCAGTCTTTTTGTCCTGTGATATGCATTTTTTCTCTTATGACATTGCCTTGCAGGTTAAAAAAATAAAAAAAAAAAATGTCCAATGCTTTACAACCACTGTAAGGTCTTTTCTGTAGTTGCTGTTCTCTAGGAGTAGAGATAAGATGAGGAGCTCCAGATCTAAACACCCAGAGCCATCAGAGGTAAGCCACACTCCATCTCAGTAAGTTCTTAGACTGGACATAGAAATTTAATAAATGATCACAGCATGAGCACAAATGCCATTATTCCCAAAACATGGATGTTATTATAGTGTGCAAAAGTTATACAGCCACCACTCTTATCTTTGTGAAAATAAGTCTGCCAAGAAATTGGACAGTAGATATGCAGTAATGGCTCCAATGTTAATCTATATCAAGGTCAATTTGATCAAATTAAAAGGGGCTTTTGCTCTTTTAGCATTCAATTGTAAAACAAAATGTATTAATCTGTACCTGGGAGAAGTGGCGATGTGTGTAGTGCAGGAGTGTCTTTTCTTCTGGGTCTCATCAAGTTTGGCTCTTTAGAAAGAACAGGGGAGATTTTGGCTGTTTGTTGTTTCTCTATTTCATCAAACTTTTTCAAAAGTATTTCCGAAAAGTCTAGAATAAATGAAAAAAACACATATCAGTCTAAGCACAGTATATTCTGATCAAGAAATTTAAACCCATACCTCCGAAAGCAACATGAAATGCCTTCTGATCTCATTAAAGTGGTTGTAAACCCTTACATATACCGAGTGAAGTGTTTGGCACCAGGTGAAACAAATCCTCCTATATATGTTGTAGCTGTTTATCTACAGTCTTCTTTTCTCTACAGACACTTAAAGTGCATGGATGTTTATTTTTTATTATCAACAAGACATTATTTAGAACAACAAAGAAAAATTTAAATAAAGAAATACTTTATAAACTTTAGCCCATGAGGGTCCCCTTAACTTCTCAATCCCCACCCAAGACCCCTTACATGAGAGTACCCCCTACATGAGAAACCCCATCAGCACCCCGCCTTACATCAGGGTCCCCATCAGAGCTCCTCACCTTACATCAGGGTCCCCATAAGAGTTTCTTTTTGCTTTGAGTGGCAGAAGATCTGTCTTGTTCTGGTTTGGTTAAATCCATGAATTTAGTGATCCTTATGTCACTGCGTTTGTTACTAGAAAGCCTTGCTATTGTAAATAAAGAGGGCCTATTATAATTGTTGTACTTGCCTGGTACAAATGGTTGCTTGTGTAAGGCTGGTGTATCTTTTCTTCTAGGCTGTTTTTGAACCATTTCATTCTTCACTGTTGAAACTTGACTATTTTTGCCACTTCTTGCTTTCATTTGAAGATCACAATTCCTCATCAGTTGTTCGGAAAGGTTTTCTGTAAGCAACAACAATATAATGTTCAAAACTGAGCATTTTCTATTAGTAAGTGATGATATCCACATAGGATGAAACATGTCAGGCTGGCTGATGCAAGCACGTTAATCGACCGCTGATTTTTTACATGTTCTGATGTTGCTGTCACTTTGTAAGTAGACTACAATAAATTTTAAGTGTTATACCCTTAAGGGCTTCACTATTGTTGCTCCTTTTTTTCTGTTCTGTTGATGATGGCTTAAATCCATTTCCTGTTGTTCTGATGTTCCACCTGACACTGATGTACCTGGGCAACCCTGTCATCCATCTATCAAGTCTGGAGGGGGCTATCCAAGTGTGTCATCTGCCATCTTTGATTGCATGATTATACGCCTGTTTTTCTTTTCATTCTGGTAAGCAGATTGAGAGCACAAGGGTGTAGTGTGCTTCATATATGCACTCTAAATCTTGGTGGAAGATTTCCGTCACCTATCTATGGACAATCACATTTAAAGCTCTTTTATTCACATTTATTTTGTATGGACAATCATTGTCCATAAAAAACACATGTGAATAAAAGCAATCACATTTAAAACTGCTGTGTAGCGCTGCACTACTGGACTCTGTATGGTAGAGTGGCCAGAGGGAAACCACTCCTAAGTAAAAGGCACATGACAGCCCTTCAGGAGTTTGCCAAAAGGCACCTAAAGGACTCTGAGACCGTTAGAAACACTCTCTGGTCTGGTCTGATGAAACAAAGTTTGAACTCTTTGGCCTGAATTGCAAGCGTCATGTCTGGAGGAAACCAGGCACCGCTCATCACTTGGCCAATACCATCTCTACAGTGAAGCACGGTGGTGGCAGGATCATGCTGTGGGGATGTTTTTCAGCAGCAGGAACTGGTTGACTAGTCAGGATCAAGGGAATGATGAATGCAGCAATGTACATCCTTGATGAACCTGCTCTGGACCTCAGACTCGGGCGAAGGTTCATCTTCCAACAGGACAATGATCCCAAGCACACAGCCAAGATAACAACGGAGGGGCTATGGGACAACTCTGTGAATGTCCTTGAGTGGCCCAGCCAGAGCCCAGGCTTGAACCCGATTGAACATCTCTGGAAAGATCTGAAAATGGCTGTGATCCGTTGCTTCCCTTCTAACCTGATGAAACCTGAGAGGTCCTGCAGAGAAGAATGGGAGAAACTGCCCAAAAATAGGTGTTCCAAGCTTGTAGCATCATACTCAAAAATACTTGAGGCTGTAATTGGTGCCAAAGGTGCTTCAACAAAGTATTGAGCAAAGGCTGTGAATATTATGTACATGTGATTTATTTATTTTTTATAAATTTGCAAAGATTTCAAACTAACTTTCACGTTGTCATTATGGGGTATTGTTTGTAGAATTTTGGAGGAAAATAATGAATTTAATACATTTTGGACCAAGGCTGTAACATAACAAAATGTGGAACAAGTGAAGCGCTGTGAATACTTTCCGGATGCACTGTATGTATAATCAATTGCACAACGTCTCTTAATAGTACTTAAAGCGGAGCTTCACCTAAAAGCCGAAGTTCCACTTTAAGGTCTCCTCCCTGGCTACTCTTTCAGAAGTGGCATTTTTTTTTTTGAGGGGTGGGGAGTGGGTACCTGGTTTTGACAGCCTAGGCTATCTGAGCGGAAGTTGTCCTCTCCCCCTCCCTCTCCAGAGTCTTCTGAGACACGTCACAGGTCCCAGAAGACTGTGGGACTATTTACAATGTGCAGTGGGCACCTGGCTGTGAAACTGCAAGCTTTCACAGCTGGGCGCCCACAGTCAAGATTCCAGCACTGGGTACCGTAAACGGGTGGAGAAATAGGCTTGGGTCTGGATCCTGGTACAGGTGAGTGTCCGTTTACTATAAGTCAGCAGGTACAGTTTTTGTAGCTGCTGACTTTTAATTTTTACAGACATGACTGGAGCTCCTCTTCAATGCCAAAGCTTCTTATAATGCCCTAGAACACTTCCATGTTGATTCATCTATGACACAAAGTACTGATTTTCTATTTCTTGCATACATTTTTTTCTTTATTATGCCCATATGACCATAACTTTTATGCCTGTTTAAGCAGAGTTCCACCCACTTTTGAAAGGTGGTCTTAAACTAAAGCCACCCCTTATTTTTGGATATTTTTATTTTCTTCTAAGTACTAAGGGTACTTCCGTCCTAGGTCGGCCATGGCCCAGGACGTCATGTCCTCTTCTGCGGCGAGCCCTCCTCCTTCTCTCCTGCTGTCTTCTGGGACCTATGTGTGTCCCAGAAGACAAGCTGGCCATTCACAAAGCGCTGTCCGACTCTCGCGTGTGCAATAGGAAACCGGTTGTGAAGCCGCAAGGCTCCACTGCCAGTTTCCCTTAGCTACAATGGCAGCGCCTGCACCCGATCTGATGGCCGGATCGGCTTCGGAGGCTCCCTGGACAGGCAAGTGTCCTTATTAAAAGTCAGCAGCTACAGTGATTGTAGCTGCTGACTTTAAAAAAAAAAAAAAAAGTTTGTGGCTGGACCTCCGCTTTAATGCTAATGCTTGTAGTAGTAGTATATGTAGCACCCTCTAGTGTGCTATTAGTTTAGTGCTGGCAAATTCATGACTCATGGTAAGTGCGAGTCTGTAATCTGGGTCAGGGTTTATTGCAGGTCAGGCTGGATGACTCATACAGGGAGGTCTCTGGTATCTCCCCCATGGGTCTGGAAGTTTGGGGAGACTTCTAGACATTAGAGGGCGGAGGCCAGGAGGGCTAATCTGCATACTTGAGGGAACTTGACCAATCCCCAGGTGGAATGTTCTGGCAGGGAGGTTGAGTCACCCCTTAAATATGAATGAGTCATACTAGCAGGGGAGTAGGGTGGAAGATGGAGTAATGAGGAGGATGTCGTGGCCTAGGAGGGGTCCCCTAGGTCTAGGGGAGACCCCAGCCCCAGGTTGGGCTTGGGCTGGCTCAGGAGGATCCATTCAGCAAAGCAGTTTGACTTGGAATCTTGCCTCAGAGCAGGGGGAGCAAGGAGGACAGAGTGAGTACATCAGCACACCCAGGGATTTTCAAGGGGAGAGACTGCCACATGTAGCAAGCTTTCTAAAGGACAACTTTGTGCTTAACCCTATTATCCTTGCCCTGGGAGATCTTCAGAGCAGCCAAGAGGGCTAGTAGTGCCCGCAAACAGTGTAGCTGGGAGCAGTTCTACACAAGGAGAGGATACACTCCTGCATGCCATTTGCCTCATCTTTTTGTGCCATTTTCAAGAGGGGCTGAGAGCTCCTAGTCTGTAATGGATGGGCTGGTAGTTCTGCAGGCAGTGGACCTGGGATCAGTGTCTATGGTGGAGCTGGAGATACTGCTGTATGCAGCTTACAACACAGTGTGCTACTTTCTAAGGAACTGAGAGATCCTAGTCCTTAAGGAGCTTTTGCATTTTATCTTCAGAGACTGCCAGTGTCCGGAAAGTAGGACAGTTCAAGGCCTTGTACATAGGGTGGAAATTGTCCCAGGTTTTTGTTCTTTGAGTCAAGTTTGGCATCCCATATATCCCTTCACCCCATCCTAATAAAACATAAAAACAAAACCAAGGGACTGACTTCTTGTGTTTGGATGCAGTCTGAGAATGTGTGTTGCCTGGCTGTGCAGGAGTAGGGGAACCATTTACTAACTGCCCCTGCGGGGGTAGTGCTACATATAAAAGTGAAAAATTAGAAAATGTTATAGGAATTAAAGTGGTGTTGCCACCGAAAAAAATAAAAATTGGCTTAAAAATCATAAAAAAAATGATTTTTTACTCACCTCTAAATGCCTCATAGTCTGCCACCCTTAGTGCCCGGGCACTGACATCACTTCCCCTCGGCACCGCACAGTCATCTGGGACCTGTCACGTGTCCCAGATGGCATGCGCAGCGGGTGCCCACATTAAGAATGCCAGTGCCGCAATCGGAGCGGGGAACGAGGGAGGGCTTCGTTCCCCCGCATCGCTGGACCCTGGGACAGGTAAGTGTCCGATTATTTAAAGTCAGCAGCTGCAGTATTTGTAGCTGCTGACTTTTAAAAAAACATTTTTAGTGGGCCCTCCTCTTTAAGTTGCGAAATTAAGCCTCCATTCCGTCCTTTGGTTTAGACAGATGACAAGATCAAACTATTGTTTGGAAAGCATCTCTAACAATTGAAGATATATGCTCGTCTAAAAAGCAAGACCAGCATTATTTGGATCTGATGTTTTCCCTACTATAATAGGAACAATTGCAGCTATGTGCTCATTTTATCCAGTAATTTGCAATACATACACACATATCTAATATTATCTTTAATATTAATTGTCCTATTGTCCTCAAAAGGTCTCTTGTAAAGATTGCTTGATGAAACAAATGTTGTCATTTGAGAGACACACCAAATGTTGTTTATCGGACAAACACTAGACACGTTCTGTCCTTCTTATGCCTTATTGAGCAATGTGTAATGCATTTTTGAAGAATGTAAAAACCATCTTGACTTGTATTTTAACGGAAATATTCAGATTCACTGATCTATATGTTGGAGTTCAATATTTCTCTACAATTGCTTTAATGGGCTTCTTTCTCTAAGAACAGGACTTTACCATTTCTACAAAATGTTTTAAATTATATATAAACAAATTCAGCATTCTAAAAAGCTTGCATGACATAGTATAATCCCTTAGCCCAAAAAAGTTATTGCCTCTATTTTCACGTTACTGTTGCTATATATGGCTAACAGGGTGCAATACAGTTTAACCTCCATTCACAATTTAGTATATAACCCAATGGAGCATGTAATAATCTGTTTGAACTATCACTTCAAGAGTTAACAATTCCAGTCATTCAATTTGGGACCCCAGGAGGAGAAACGGTACACTTTCCCTTCCCATCTGGCAGGATGTCTGTTACCAGAAGACATGTGATATCAGCTTTCTAAATTTCAGCAGGGTCAGTCATTATCTATTGTGCTGGAGAGTGACTCTGGATGACTCATCATATCCAATGAATTATAAGACACAAACTCCAATAATGGTATTTACCTAAAAGCTTGCAGTGCTGTTCTCGTTTATCCAATATGTCTTCTGAGATATCTAGTGGCGGCACAAATTCTGTTGACATAACTGATTTTTTTTCTGTCACTGTAAGAATAAAAGCCCCAATAAGGGTTCAATAATCACACACAGTTGTAGAATTAGCCTGTTAATTCTTATGTCTTTAACCACTTGCCTACTGGGCACTTTCACCCCCTTCCTGCCCAGGCCAATTTTCAGCGCTGTCAAACTTTGAATGACAATTGCCTGGTCATGCAACACTGTACCCATATGACATCTTTATAATTTTTTTTCACACAAATAGAGCTTTCGTTTGGTGGTATTCAATTACCACTGTGTTTTTTATTTTTTGCTAAATAAATGAGAAAAGACCAACATTTTTAAAAAACAAAACCCCCAAAACTTTCATAGTTTGTTATAACATTTTGCAACAGCTACTTTTTCTCCTTCAATGCCCACCAGCTCAGCCTCATCAGCCCACATCAGTGATGAGGCAGCACTGGTGGACACCGATGAGGCACTGATTAGACTGCACCAATAGGCGGCACTGATAGGTGACACTGATGAGGAGGCGCTGATTAACAGCACTGGTGGGCACTGTTGGGACTGCACTGATAATCAGTCCCACCGTGGCTTGTTTTTTCAAATCGTGATCAGCTATCATTGCACACAGCTGATCACTTGGTAAAGAGCCGCTGATTGGCTCTTTACCCAGATCTGTGATCAGCTGTGTCCAGAGGACGTCAGATGATACCCTCCCAAGACTGGTTGGCCATGCAGTAGCGATGTCGGCAAGTTGTTAGAGTGGTTCTAAAGGCTCAAGGTTTTTAGGTGTTAGGTAAAAAAACTATCCGTGTGCAGCAGCCCCCCTAATACTTACCTGAGCCCCATCGTAATCCAGTGAGCCTTGGCTCTCTGGGGACTCTCCCTTCTCTTTGGCTGAGAAAGCAGTGGGTGCCATTGACTGGTAAGTGTTTATTTCTTAGACGTCAGCAGCTACACTATTTAAAGATGCTGACTTTAAAATGTTTTTAAATAGCAAAAGGAATATATATACTCCTACTCTATATGTCCCTGACGAAGGTGCTATAACCAGAAATGCGGTGGGTACCGGGGATTACTATATATATATATATTGGAGAATATTAATCTTGTTGTCATACTTATTATGTAACTTTCTGTTTTTGATGTTTGTACATTTTTGTAATGTTCTTATGTCTTTTTAATATCGGTCATTTTATGATCGTTGGGGAGCGAGGGGACACAAGCACTGGGGAGCGAGCCGACACAAGTTCCCGCAATAGTAAGCTGCTTGCTATGGTGAGCATTCTGGGGGGGGGGGGGGCCAGGAGCGCCGCAGGGGACCCGAAAGGAGGAGGAAGGGGGCTGCTCTGTGCAAAACCATTACACAGAGCAGGTAAGTATGACATGTTTGTTACTTAAAAAAACTGACACCTCTACAGTATTTAGTACAGTGACATAAATATCTTTCTTGATCATTTTTTAATAATTATATCAGAATTAAAAAAATATTCTACAACATCATGACATGTCCATAGTATATCATACTGTAGATATGGGCTTGTTGATTCAATATCTATGAATAATTTATTTGAAGTTGGATATTAAGATATAAAATAGATAATAGTATAAAGGCGTCAACATGCTTGAAAAAATAAATCAGTAAATGAAGAATATTTTATTGTTTTTTATTGTACGTAGTTTGACTATGTATTATGAGACCATATAGAGCAAGGACCTTGCAGAGATTATTTTGGGTTACTGATATGATTTCCTTTGTATATTTTAATAAAGAACCTAATTTGTTCCAAAGCTATGCTATGGTTGTAAAAAAAATAAAAAAGGCATATATTCTAGGAAATTACTGAAAAAAAAAACAAAAATACCTTCTTTTCTAATATAACTTTTGTTTCTAAGTAAAAGGACCAATGTTCCCAAAGAGCAAGGTCGCACTACCTCCAAAGTTGAGTGATGCACTATGATTCAGAGAAGTTCATTTAAATTATTAATTGCAGGAATTATGGGAGACGGGCAGTAGTGATATTGATTACAATGGGAAGTGAGAGAGCTGTCCACTATCACAGCTGTCACACTTTCAAATCCACTACATTTTTTTTTTTTTTATGTTTAGCCTTGACTAGTGTGCAGTGGACGAATTGCTCCATATTAAAAATGGAAAGTCCATAATTAATCAGACAGATTTCCATTATGTTGGAAAATCTCTATGCAAGATATCTAACATAAATCCACTTTTAACATCTACCTGTCAGTGCTACCCAACCTGATAAAATAGTGACATCCTCCTCCCTTTTGAAAAGATGATTATCTGTGTCAACACTAAGGCTCCATGCACACTATAAACTTAAAAAAATGCCAGAAAAACGCTGGATGAGAAATATTCATAATAGCTTTTTTTGAGCCAGCTTTTAGCAGCAGTTATGAGCTTTCAGCTTACCTTTCTGCATAACAATATATATATATATATATATATATATATATATATATATATATATATATATATATATATATATAAAACAGTGTATGGTCCTTTTTAGTTTTGCAAAGTTAAATGATATAATTTTATCAGGGTGTAACAGAAGCATTCATATTTTATAAAATATTTAAACACTTTAAAACAAAACAGTTTGTCCCATTCTCTAGATATAAAATGACAGTAAATTATAAAATACAAATCTTTGTCAATTGACATTTTCTCATTCTCTTTTTTGCTTCAGAGTTTAGCTCTGTGCTCCTATCATCCTTAGTACATAGTTACAATACATGGCTAGGTTGAAAGAAGACAGCTAGTTCAACCAATACATTTTTAATTTCTTTTTTTGTATATATTATTTATATATATATATATATATATATATATATCCATATTGCTTAAAGTAATCTGTATGTTGAGCCCTATCTTTTCTGCATGCTGTTATAGCTACAACGCTATCATTGATACAAGGCTGTGCTGGATAGATTAAATGTAAGAAAAAAATTGCCACTTTGTTCAAAGTATCATTTTTTTTTTTAAACAAAAATTTAACAGATGTTAAAATTACATAATAATAATAATAAAAATATATAACTTTTTTTAAATCAGTTTTTAAAAGAAAATATAATATATGGCAATAATGGCATTGGCTTATTAGTAAGAATTGTGAAATAGAAAACAGTAGGTAGACAGAAGTTTGATCAAAGACGTGGTACTTACAAGTAGTGCAGGACTGTGTGGGAGCTTTGTGCAGGCTTTGTTGCTGGTCCAGCTGACCGTGCCTTCTGTTCTGTGCTCCTTTTAAATGATTGGAACATGAGTTACCATGGAAACAGTCTGTCTGGGACCAAGCAAAGAGCTTCAAAAAGTATTTGTAGCGTCTCATACATAATCTTGTTGGGATTCTGACCTTACGTAATCAAGTAAAACATAATTAATCTTGTAACAAAGAAAATAATGAAAAGAAAAAAAGAGCCACACACTGATGTCTGCAATGGTTTTAGGCAATGATATCACACAAAGATGATGCAAATTTACTGACAGTTACATGAATGAGTTAGAACAGTGGATAAGCTTTTCTTTAATAGGACATTTCTGATAATGCAGCCTAGTGTGTTTAAAGCATTTTTTATATATATATATATATATATACACATTTTAACATTAAATATAAAATAGCCACCCTAATAACAAATTCTACCTGTCAATTAAAAAAAAAAAAAGCAAATATAACAATGAAAGTAACAAAACAGCCCTTAACAAATTGGTATCTCATTTATTCACTTAAAACTGAATTGCAGGATAACCAAATGTTGCCTAAATACGAGGGGCATGTGTATTCTTACTTGAATGTGTTTTGTGTATTTTTTCCATTTCTTGATAGTAATCCAGTGTGAAACTTTTCCTTTGTGCAGAAGCTTCCTGTAGTAAAGACCAGTCACTGGTGCTCTCGATCCTTGTGTAGGGTGACTGGTCTTGTCTCTGCCCCCTCCTGCAGGCAGCCTGTAGTGGGTGGAGCAGCTGGGCCCCTCCCACAACTCTGCTCTCTGTACAGGCTATGCACAGCTGATATCACTGCTGCTTTTACAAGATAATATCTGGGATTTGAAAGGTATTTGGGGCATATACAGTGGATTTATATCCTTTTTGGTTATTGGGGTATATATTTTATTGAACATTTTTGTGCTTGAAGTTGAGACATAATCTTTTTAGTTGTACTTCTCAGAAAATGTCATTGCCAACATATTCTGAGAATAGGAAAAAGTTAGAACAGGGGTGCTCAACTTGTTGCCCTCGGAGCCCTCTGATGTGACCCTCAACCTCAAACCAGGGAAGTGCATGCCTGGGGTCCATTGCACAGAACAGGTAAGTATGAGATGCTTGTTATTTAAAAAAAAATACTTTACAGTCACTTTAACAACCATTGACAGGAATTAAGCTGTCATATTTAGTAGTCCAAGAAATACTAGAGAGAGAGCGAGAATCAGAGAGAGCGAGAACGAGAGAGAGAGAATGAGAGAAAAAGTCCCAGGTTGCAGCACTTAGGAAATGTATTAAGAAATCACAGTGTAATTCAACAGGGTTCCATCAATGAATGAGGTTTCAGGCAAAGTAAGCGCTTCCTCAGGTAAGCAACACTAATGAAACAAAATCCTGAATGAACTATGTTTATGAAAAGGAACCAGAAACTCAGTATCAATTACATTTTCATAGGACAAGCTACCGGTGTAAATGAGAGATGCAGTCAGTGGACTGCTGTTAAATCTCAGAAGAGAACACACACACCTACACATAAATGGATAATTAACATCCTTAACCACTTCAGCCCCGGACCAATTGGCAGCCAAAGGACCAGGCCCCTTTTTGCAATTCGGCACTGCGTCGCTTTAACTAACAATTGCGCGGTCATGCGACGTGGCTCCAAAACAAAATTGGCGTCCTTTTTTTCCCACAAATAGAGCTTTCTTTTGGTGGTATTTGATCGCCCCTCCGGTTTTTATTTTTTGCGCTATAAATAGAGCGACAATTTTGAAAAAAATTCAATATTTTTTACTTTTTGCTATAATAAATATCCCCAAAAAATATATAAAAAAACATTTTTTTTCCTCAGTTTAGGCCGATACGTATTCTTCTACATATTTTTGGTAAAAAAAAATCGCAATTAGCGATTATTACTTAGTTTGCGCAAAAGTTATAGCGTTTACAAAATAGGGGATAGTTTTATAGCATTTTTATTAATATTTTTTTTTTTATTAGTAATGGCGGCGATCAGCGATTTTTATTGTGACTGCGACATTTTGGCGGACACATCGGACATTTTTGACACATTTTTGGGACATTTGTCATTTATACAGCAATCACTGCTATTTAAATAGCACTGATTCCTATGTAAATGACAGTTGTAGTTAGGGGGTTAACCACTAGGGGGCGGGAGGAGTCAGTGTGACGTGTTGTGTTTTTTTTCACAGTAGGGGGGCGTGGCTGTACGTCTGACGTCATTGATCGGCGTTCCCGATGACAGGGAACCGCCGATCACTGACAGTCAGTGTAGGAAGCGCGGGGAGAGGTTTGTTTACATAGACCTCTCCCCGTTCTTCAGCTCCGTAACCCGATCGCGGGATACCAGCGGCGATCGGGTCCGCTGGTCCCGCGGCCGTGGTCACGGAGCTCCCGACCGGGTCGCGCGCGCGCCCCCCGGGCAGGCAAATAAAAGGGGACGTACAGGTACGTGCTTTTGCCTGCCCGTGCCATTGTGTTGACGTATATCTACATGAGGCGGTCGGGAAGCGGTTAAACAAAATAATCCCACAGACAAATTAATTATATGCACCGAGAAATAAAGGCAAATAAAAAAAAATAAAGGCAAGGCAAAATCAGAATTGAGACATGAGGTTAAAGTTTTAATACTGAGTCCAGTATTTTTTTGGTACTTTTTTGTGAATGAAAGGATTACTATGTACCCCTTACCTATTCACATGGACAAGTGGTATCTTATTTTAAAGGGGGCTTCCAGATTCCAATAAGCCCCCCACCCACAGACCCACACAATCTCTGGACCAGGGTTGTGGGGGTGAGGAAAAAGGGGAGGGTCCGAGAAGACAGGCTCAAACAGCTTTTTTACACAGAGCAGAGGATTAACCTCTTTGGTTCCATCGTCAGTATAACAAGCATGCTTTACTGCATATACAGACTGATTTGACTGTTATGGGTTTAGTAACACTAATGCCACGTACACACGACTAGACTTTTCGACCGAACTGGTCCGACGGAACGAATCCGTCTGACAATTTGACCGTGTGTGGGCTTCATAGGCACTTCAGCGGACCTTTTCTGTCAAAAATCAGAGGGACTTTAGATTTAGAACATGTTTCAAATCTTTCCGACGGACTCGAGTCCGGTCGAAAAATCAGTTTGTCTGTATGCTAGTCCGACAGACGAAAACCGACACTAGGGAAGTATTTGGCTACTGGTTATGAACTTCCTTATTCTAGTCCAGTCGTACATCATCACGGTCGAATCCATCGGACTTTGGTGTGATTGTGTGTAAACAAGTCCAATTCGACGGAAGTCCGTCTAAACTCCGTTGAAAAGTCAGACGGAATTCAGTCTGTCAAAGTCTGGTCGTGTGTACACGGCATAAGTTTAAAAAAAACAATGTAATAATTAATCAGATTTATATACTGTACCTATGAACACGGTAAAAAAAAGTTGAATCCCTAAAACACTGTGCAAAGGCTAACCCTCCAGTTTTTTGGCTTATTTCAATGGTGTAGAGACATAGTATGGGTGATATAACCAGGACATGCTAGTGAGCTGTGACTGCAAAGTGAATGCAGTGAAGTTCCAGCACCAAAATGAGTATGCTGATGGATACCTCACCATCTTGCTGCAGCACTGAAACCTTCCTAGCAAAGACTCTTACCTCTGAAAAGGTCCACATCGGGCAGCCTGGGTTTAGTTAGTCAAGAATGAACTGCATTGTTGGACTGTATTCTTCAGATTGTTCAGTAAAGCCTGTTCAACTGATTCTTGCCTAGTCTGAAGTTGTTTAAAGGGGAGCTTGGAAGTACATGGTATATCAAAGCTCAGGGTCTGTAAAGCACATACGGGGTGAAGTGTAAGAAACAAAAGGCCACCATGAAGAGTTAACTCGGCAAAGGAGTTGGTGGGAAGTGTGTAGTTACTACGGTTAACCATGAACTGGCGGGAATGTAATAGCAGGGGTCGGTGCTCTGTCTCTCTCCCTAGTGGTCAGTTCTCCAAAAGCAATCAAGACCGAATCTGTGGATGGAGACCCCAAGGACCCAGCCACATGGTATAGGATAGCTAAAGGAGTTAATTAAGTACACACATGAAGTTCACGCTTAGTGCAAGGCAGGACCCCATTCTGTCACTGGGGTTGATGTGGCAGGGGAAAGCTGGACTCGTGGAGCAGAACATGGGCTCAGCGGTGTCCCGCTCTAAATACTACATTCTAGAAGACAAGGTATACAGCATATGGGACAGAGTTTTTTTTACAGAAGAGATCTGTTTGTTGCTACACAGCTGCACAAGGTGTACGACTCACTTCTAATTGGGGGTTCTGCCTTAATGTTGAATTCACATGACGGTGGCCCTGCTTGGTCCTGGGCATTAGTGAGCTTGTAGCCCATGTGCAGGGTGAGTAGGCCCTGCCCACAAACCTATCATAGTTGGTTGTAGTTGGTGTCACGTACCTGGTAGTTGAGCCCGATATGCACGGTGAGGCCTCTCTTACGTGCCTGACTTGTGCCCCCTGGTACAGGAGTGGACAGGAAGCACAGGACAGCACGAGTGCCTGGCAGGATCAACAGCTGGATGGCTGGTCTTGAGCTCTGGATAATGCTGAGGCAACTGGAACAGCAGGTGAGATGCAGCAGACAGAAGGCTGTAGCAGGCAGAGTAGGAAGACACTCACAGGATGCAGGGAGATGGTCCCAGGGATTGAAACAGGAAGGTCAGACAGGCCAGGTCATACACAAGCGAGCAGTACTGGAGCAGATGCAGGAGGCTGAAGGAGAGTCACAGAACAAGCTGGGTCTGCAACAGGCAGGTACTGATGAACCAGATGATCAGACAGATGCAAGGTTGTGGACAGACCAGGGTCAGGTGCAGGCAGATGGCAAAGGGTAGTCACAGGGCAAGCTGGATATCACAGGAAAAGATCAGGATACACAGATAACTCTCAGGGAATGCTGTAGATCAGACAGCAGGGTTTCCTCATCACAGCAGAATTTAAATAGCACGCCTAGCACCGGTGATCGCGCGTTCACGCACTCCCGTGCATAGGCACCCACTTGTGTGGAACTGCTACTCCCAGCAAGCCTTTCCTGACATTGCCCCCCCCCCCCCAAAGGGCAGCCTTCAGATGCCCAACCTGGCAAACTTTTCGGTATGAGATCTCTTGAAAGACTGGATTAGTCTCTTGGCATGGATTTTACCATCAGGTTCCCAAGAATATTCTTCTGGGCCATATCCCTTCCATTTTACCAAGAATTGGGTCTGATTATTTATTTTCCGACAATCCGTGATTGCTTCTACCTTGTATTCTTCTTCCCCATTAACAATCACGTGTTCAGGGGGTTCCGTATTTCGTCCTGGAAAAGGGTTAGCAACAGCAGGCTTAAGTTCAGAGATGTGAAAAACGGGGTGTACCCAAAAGGATTCCAGCAGTTCCAGCTCGTAGGCCACCTCATTAATCCTTCTTTTTACTGATAAAGGACCTGTGAATCTAGGACCCAACTTCTTTGAAGGGCATGCTAGCCTTAGGTTCATGGTGGATAGCCATGCCTGGTCTCCGGGCTTCAGGATTAATTCTCCCCGTTAAGGTCTCCTTGTTGAGTTCTGGTGCTTTAGCCATAGTTTCCTGTAACAATTTATTATTTGTGTTGAAGTTCATGGTTTCAAGGGTGGCTGGCACCGAACATTTTGGAAGGGAATTAGGTAAGAATGATGAATGGGAAAACTAGATAATGTTGCGCTATGAACGCATGAGAATGATGGATGGTACCCATAGTTGGCAAAAAAGGCAGTTTGTTTTATGGAAGAATGGGTAGAGTTATAGACAAATTCAGCCAGTGGTAATAGAGAAATCCAGTCGCCTTGGGAAAAAGAAGAGAAGCATCACAGATACTGCTCAAGAGTCTGGTTGGTCCTCTCCGTCTGCCCATTTGTCTGCAGGTGGTAGGCAGAGGAGAAGGATAATTCAATGCCAAGGGACTTGCATAAAGCTTTCCAGAATCTGGAGGTGAATTGTACTCCCCTGTCCGAGATAATGTTGGCAGGAACTCTGTGTAGTCTAACAATCTCCCTGATGAAAACATGTGCCGTTTCAGGGGTTGATGGTGTTCCTTTCAAAGGAATGAAGTGTGCCATCTTGGATAGCCAGTCTACAACCACTAATATGGCTGTATGACCTTCTGCGGGGGGAAGCTCCACAATAAAGTCCATGGAAATAAGTCTCCAGGGCCAGGGTTGTCTGGAACAGGCATAGGTTTAAGCAAAGCCCCAGGCCTTGGTTCGGTTACACTTGCTTCGGGTACAGATAGGACAAGATTCCACATAATTTTTACAGTCTCTTGTTACTGGAGGCCACCAAAATGTGTGCTGCACCAGATCAGATGTTTTGGATGTGCCAAAGTGCCCAGCTAAAACATGGTCGTGACAAAGTTTAAGTATGGTGACCCGGAGTCTCTCGGTTATGAAGATTTTATCATTATGCCATAGCAAGCCATCCCTTGCAAGTAACTTTGTTTCAAGAGGGGGAGAAACATTGATGGAAGCCTGTTTGACCCGGGCAAGTCTTCTGTACCAGAAGAAAATTTTCCACGGGCAGAATGGTATCCGGGGATGCAGTTGTTCAGAGTCACTGAACATACAGGCAAGGCATCTGGTTTTGTGTTTTTTGAGCCGGGCCGGTATGTGACATGGAAGGAGAATCTAGAAAAGAATAATGCCCACCTGGCTTGACGTGGTTTTAATCACTTTGCAGTTCTTAGATATTCCATATTTTTGTGACCTGTGTATACTAGAATAGGATGAGCTGCACCTTCCAGCAGGTAGCGTCATTCTTCTAATGCGGCTTTAATTGCCAAAAGTTCCCAGTCCCCGACATCATAGTTCCTTTCTGGGACAGATAACTTACAGGAAAAGATGGCAATGGGAAACAGGAGAGACTTGGGTCCTTGGTGTTGCGAGAGCACTACACCTACATCAACTTCAGAAGTGTCAACCTCCAAGATAAACGGTAAGTCAGGGTGTTTTAATACTGAGGCAGAGGTGAACAGTCTCTTGAGGGAGTCAAAGGCTACCTGGGCGTCAGGAGTCCAGTTGAAACAGATTCCCTGCTTGGTCAACTGCGTAATAGGGAAAATGATAGCTGAGAAACCTTTAATGAATTTTCGATAAAAGTTTGCAAATCCTACGAACCGCTGAATCCCCTTATCTGTAGTAGTAATTTCCAAAATAGCAGAGATTTTTTGAGGGTCCATCTTAATGCCTTCGATGGATATAATCAGCCCCAGAAATTGTATACTTTATCGTTCAAATTCACACTTTGCGGCTTTGGTGTATAGGCCGCGTTGGCGGAGACAACCTAATATGCATTTGACATGTTTGCAATGACAGTCAATGGAGGAGGAGAAGATTAGAATGTCGTCTAGGTAAATGATAACAAACAGGTCCAGGTAGTCTCGAAAGATATCATTGATAAAGTGCTGGAAAATGGCAGGGGCGTTGCAAAGTCTGACTGGCATCAGCAGGTACTCGAAATGTGTCAATTGGGTGCGAAAAGCTGTTTTCCACTCGTCACATTCTCTGATGCGGACCAAATTATAGGCCCCTTGAAGATCAAGTTTAGTAAAAAATGGTTGCAGCCCCCAGTCTCTGGAAAAGTTCAGGTACTAAAGGAAGAGGGTAGCGATTCTTAATGGTAATTTTATTGAGTTTGCAGTAATCGATACAGAAAATACGACAAAGATGCCAGCTCCTGCCGGGAAGGTGGATGAATCCTTTCTTCAGGTTATCATCAATGTACTCCCTGAGTGTACCCAGCTCTTGTTCATTTAGAGGAAAGATTCTTCCAAAAAGGTACCTCGGCCCCCAGGAAGGAGCTCAATAGGGCAGTCATACACTCGGTGAAGAGGAAGAGTCTCTGCACCTTTTTTACTGAACACATCCGGGAAGGTGGAATACCTCCGGGACTGACTGTCGGGTCTCAGAGTCCAGACATAGTAATGAAGAAGAATTATTGGAAACTTCCTGAAGACAGTGTTGATGGCAATAAGAAGATGGGAAGGTGATCTCTCTGGTGGCCCAATTGATGTGAGGGTTGTGGGCCTGCAGCCAGGGCATGTCGAGAATTACAGGGAACAGAGGTGATCTGATGATGTCTAGACGTAATAGCTCTTGATGGCCGTTGGCAATGGTAGCTCGCAGAGGGGTTGTCTCCTGTGTGACAGGACCTGTCTTGATGGCTGACCCATCAGCAAGATGAACAAGAAGTCCTTGAGTCTTGGGTAACAAAGGAATTGAGTGTCTAGGGTGCACCCACTTGTGTGGAACTGCTACTCCCAGCAAGCCTTTCCTGACAGTTGGTCTCCTGATTTTTCCCATGCAGGCTTCAAGCCCCCCTGAGCAGAGCCACCCTCCCCCTTTTTATACACAGCACAGGGTGTAGGGAGCAAAAAATGGCTGGGAAAATTTAGAGACTGGCTTACCCTTATCCCTACTCCGCAGCCTAAACAACAAACAAACTAACCTGCCTACACACATGCCTCCGGTGCAATTATATATCACAACTACCCCACGTGCAGCCCCAACTCTACTGCCACATCTCATTGTGCAATAAAGGGCCCATTTGGTTGTGGGTGGGGCCTATTCACCCTGTAGATGAGGGACTCTTTGTGAACCCCCGTTGACCAGTGCCCTGGACCAGGTCATGAGAAGATCAGCATTAAGGTGGCACCTTGTACTGGAGCTTCTTTACTGTGAGAGCTGTGCTATTATACACCATATCTTCTTGAATGCAGCATTTTAAGGGGGACACTGCAGAGCCTGTGTCCCACTCCACCAGCCCAGCTACCCTGCCACCTCACTCCCAGTGGCAGATTAGAGATC
This sequence comes from Lithobates sylvaticus, assembly GCA_028564925.1. NCBI lineage: Eukaryota > Metazoa > Chordata > Amphibia > Anura > Ranidae > Lithobates > Lithobates sylvaticus. The sequence goes on along the minus strand of CM053030.1, from coordinate 349,340,890 downwards.
TCACTGTGCAATAAGCACAGATCTCCATGCATGCACAAGTTAACTCTTTCACTCTCCCATACCTGCACCTAGGTCCATGGGGTCTCCGTGCTGCGGGTTCAGTCCTGAATGCTGTGGGGCACCAACTGCTAGGAGGGAGTCAGACCACCAACCCCCAAGGTACCACTCTCCTGCTGTCTGGCTGTTATAGCATTCCCACCAGTCCTGGTTACCTATAGCAACCACCTGTTAGACATCTTCCCACCATCTCCTCAGCATGGTTAACCTTTCCTTGGTGGCACTCTTGCTTCTCCTCTTCATTCCCCTAGATGTTACAGGCCCAGTTCTTTAGATATGCTATGTACCTTCATGCACCCCTATAGATAAGCTTCAGACCAGGCATTTAACAGGTAATGAAACTAACTTTACTGAGCATTCAGTAACACAGTTTAACAACACAGCACACATGAAATAGAGTCCAGTCCTAACTATCCAATGTAGGCTGCCCATACCTTGCCTAAAGGAAAATCCATTTAGCTCAAGTCCAGTAATATTAGGTTCCTGGTTCCAGGGAGAATCCCAGCAGGGTGACCCAGAAGGGACCACATGCTCCAGTAGGACTACATGGGGCAGCAGTCTTTTCTCTGAAATCCAATGAGGAAGAGAACCCTCCTATGAGCCGACCCCTGGTATTTAAAGATCCACTCCAGGGGGTAGGACCCAAGAAAACTAAGGAAAGATCTGAGACACATTTAACCCCTTCCCATCCTGGGCAGCATGAACTAACTACATAGCTACACAGTACACCTAACACAAATATGTTAAGTGGTACTCTAAGATGTAGTGTGTTGCAGTAATGTGCATATTAGCGCAACCACATTACAAATTTTAGCATGGTACTCCAATGCATTAAAACACTGCAGCTCCAATGTATGTGCATTGTGTCCACTGTGATAGGTAAAATGTCCTTTTTTTGTCCACGCAAAAGAAAAGCCAAAAAGGGACTGTCATATCTATTTTGTATGAAATGAATATCAACCAAAGACTGCAAGCATAGCTCCCAACTGTCCCTGATTTTGAGGCACTGTCCCTGATTTGGAACAAGGTCCCTCTGTTCCTCTTTTCTCGTCATTTTGGTCTGATCTATATAGCTGTATATAAAATGTATATAAAATGCACTTTTTACCTTTCAAAAAGTTTCCCAGTGCTAAACCTTTCATCCAATTTCTAAATTGCTGCATTTGTAAATTTCAAAAGCCAATATAAAGGAATAGTAGTGATAAAAAAAGAGCACTTGTGGGTTTAACTACTCATTTTTTTTTGTATAATTCTTGTTTAAGGGGGCATGGCAGGGTGTGTGTCCTATGCCAACATACTTTTGCTAATAGGTGTCCCTTGTTCTCTTATCAAAAATTTGGGAGGTATGTGCAAGTACCAATATACAAACAAAAGGAAAATCCAAGGTAGCTATGCATAACTTCTACATGAAGTCATATGTATTCCAGAAAATCAACGTGATTTAATGAGAAAAGAAATTAATCAATAAATGGATCAATTCCACCATCCCTCTGAGAGCAGTTCAAAAAAGACAGGAAGTCTCCATCTTCACATGCACTCTCTGTTTCTCTAGAGGTGCTTAAAATGATTGTAGCTGGTTATTACAGCAAAGCCAGGTTATAAGCAAGCAATATTAATAACACATAAAATCATACACTTATGTCCATAATGAAAATGTACTTTTATTTATAGGATATATCTTAGGAATATACAGTAAACTGTCATATTATTTTCTTTATCATCCCATTACCTTTCCCATACATTTTAATACATTTATTTTACTTAGTTGACTTATTTATTTTTGTTACTGTTTAAATAGTTTTCATTATCATGGGTGGTAACCTCGGATTATGTTATATCTTTACATATTATTCATGCAATATTTTGTTATGTGTTCAGTGGTTTTCTATCTGATCTAATAAGCATGTCTTTCCTGATAAATATACATGCAAAAAAAAAAATATGCATACAAAAAACATAATACATATACTGAATATTACACTTAACATGAATACAATTAGTATCATTGCCAGACAATAAATAATGAATTAATAAAATAAACAATAAAATAATCTAATAGACATACAAAAAGCATGACAATAAACTATCTTTAGCCTTCCTAACCACCACCCACTCCCCCATTTGACAGGATAAATCACCTCCCACTTGCCCTGAATAAAACATCAAGCAGTCATAAACAATAAAAAGAAAAAATCAGTAAGAAGTAGAATATCTAAGGGACATGCTTTGAAGGCTGAACATAGAGGAAGAGTGATAATTTAACATGGAGGTGGAATGCATTCCAACCAAGTTTACAACTGAGGGGATCATACAGTGCTCTTCGGTATGGCCAAGTACGACACATGGAATGAATGTGATGTAATGATTTGAAATCTAAACAGCATTACCACATTGTCATGATGATAGACTTGGCTGAAATGTAAGTCTGTGCCTAGGGGAGGGATACATGAACAGGCATGCATAGTGAGAATATAGCACCGAAATTTTAAAATGATTATTCAAATCCATAATAGGTATAAATGTCCAACTTAAACATTTAGATGTATTCTAAATTATGTGTAGCACCCTGGAGTTTAGTCAGGGAGCTCCTCACAAATTTACTTGCCAAGAGTAATTTTTTTGGTCGATTGATAGGGATCTATTGATTTCTCCCTAAGCTTGGCCTTGTTGCACTTTTCTATTCTACCACTAGGTGGCCGGGTACTTGGTGGTACTAGATACGAGAAGGGCAACCCAAAGTCAGGTTATGGTTATATGGGTGTCCCAGCCAATGGGCAGGGGTTTTCTTTAATCCCTTGGCCTACTGGGAGAGCCTATATATTCAGGTGAGGTCAGGTGATCTGTGTTCTATGCCACCTGGCCTGCCATCTGGGTGGACATGTGTTGTCTGCCCCAGGCTGCTAGGACGGAGATTGGGCCTATCCTGGGGGCGCCGGACTGCCAGGCTGTGTAAGGGCCTATCCAGAAGTAAGAGGGCACCACAGGGTTGGGACTGCACCTTGCAGTCCAACCAAAAGTGATGGTTCTGCCGGCCGGAGAACCTGTCAGTGGTCGGAGGTAGAAGGGAAGTTGTCACCACGAAGGGACAAATTACCTTTATCAGGGACCACAGTGAGTAACTGAAACAAGTACCGAAATCATATTCTCACTGATGGACACAGTGGAGAATCAGGAAACTTCAGGTGGTGATCACGTCAGGGACCCAACCAGCGGAAGATACGCTTGCAGAGCAGCCTTGTGTGTCAAGCCAGGGACCGAACCGGTTAGCAGGGGTGAAGCTTGAGGAGTATCTGGAGTGCCAAGCTAGGGACCCAGCAGAGAAGCGGGGTGACGCTTGAGGGGATACCACTGCAAACCTTAGATGAACTCAAGGGATTCATAGTCAGTGAATCAGTGGGTCTAGTGAGAGACCAGGACCTCAGTAGTGAAGAACTACAAGGAGCAGTTGTAATGGAGCTAAAGGAACTGATATGTTTGAGTTAGGAACTGTTAACAGACTGTTACCATAGGAGACAGCAATCCTGCACATGCAGAAGTGGTGCCTTGCTGGGGCCTTTCCGTGCCCGGCTGTTCTCCTATTGAAGTCTCGGAGTCTGTCAATTGAGTTTGCAACTATCTAAGGGTGTCCTGGCCCTAACCCTCTTTCCCCCAAAATAAATTAAAAGGACTGTCAAAAGAAATAAAACCTCTTTTACATCCAAGAAGTGTCTGGCGCCATATGACATTCATCATCTTTGCACCACTACATATTGAAGGATGTCGGCTATCTTTGGCCTTGGAGGTTTTCATTAGACCAAAATAGGTAAAAGAGCTTTCTACATATGCATATTACCACAAAACATAACGAGGCTGATCTGCTAAATGAATTGAGAATGTTCACACAAAAAAAGTGAAGATTAATTGAAAAACTTTAATGATGGGCATGTGATATAGATTCAAACTTTGTTATTCTTGTACCAACCTCCCCAATACAGGCTAACAGAAAGACAGGAGAAACTCCAAAAGAATAAATAAATGGAATTTTCAAGTGGTACTAAGGGGGAGATTTACTAAAACTGGAGCACTCAGAAGCTGATTGGCTACCATGCACATCTGAAACAGATATTAAACTTCAGCTTGTTCAATTAAAGTGATTGTAAGGGTAATTATTATTATTATTTTTTAAATAACAAACATGTCATACTTACCTCCACTGTGCAGCACTGTGCAGCTCATTTTGCACAGTGACCCCGAACCTGCTCTTCTGGGGTCACCTTAATGCATAGGATGCATTAAGGTGAAAAAAACACGTACCTTTACAACCCCTTTAAGCTCTGACAAAAAAACCTGGAAGCTTATTGGTTGATATGCAGAGCTGCACCAGATTTTGCACTCTCGAGTTTTAGTAATAATCCCCATATACTGTATAACATACAAATGATATCTTAGAAATATTGTATTTATTGTACTAACAATTTATTATAAAAATACCATATCCAAATTCTAAAGTTATGTACACACAAACACCTCTTTCAAGGTCACCCCTATCCTACATGGCATAAATTGTCACCACAACCATTTATTGATTGGGATTATACTGGCAGTTGCATTGGATTACTAAGGCTATACACTTACAGACTAACTGTTTGAGACATGGATTTGTAGGGGACAGCTATAGGTTAGCACCCTTAGATAAACCAAATGGCACATCCATAGCACAATCACTGCAAGACCCCTTCTCAATGGAAGTGATGCTTCTCATTATTAATTCATTGCCCTTTGGAAAGAACCCAGGCCTCAATGGTTACTCCAGCACCTTTTACAAACAATGTAGGGATATCTTATCTCCCATACTAAACACCACCTTTAATGTCATCACTGAATCTTGCTATAGGCACATATCTCTAATCAACGTTGACCATAAGGTTTATGCTAAGCTATTAGCGAATCGTTTTGCAATCTCTCATTCCATCCATTATCAACATAGATCAGGTTGGTTCTGTACCCACGTGTGAAGCTGACGATAATACTATTAGGACACTTTCCCTGATCTCCTACTTACAGAGAAATAAATTCCCCATGTGCTTTTTATCCCATGATGCTGACCCCATTGACTGGAAGTCTTTAATTGCATCCCTGAGGCAAATTGGCCTGCCTCAATCCTTTATCCACAAAATCATGGACCTATACACATCACCTACAGCCAGGACTAAAGTAAATGGTCTGCTATCAGACCCAGTACCCATCTCCAACAGCAGTTATGGGGATGGCTGCTTTTTCTGTTCCTCTTCCATCATTGCAATGGAGCACTTGGCGATGGCCCTGAGGGCTAATGATTCAATTTAGGGCATTGTGATCAATAGCAGAAATAATAAACTAAGGTTATTTGCAGATGACTTGTTCATCTATATGTCCAATCCTCCTTTTGCCTTCTCTTCTGTTATGAAGGAATTGGAACAACTTGGTTCCCTAAGCAACTTTAAAGTCAATGCCACTAAGTCACAGGACTTGAACATTTTATTACCCCTGAAGACTCAGCAATCCCTACAGGTTTTCCCCTTTTTGCTGGACCCAGCACTCACTTAGATACTTATGGGTGCAGATTCTGCCCCAACTAGACAAAATATATGAACTCAGTTATCTTCCTCTCCTGGTATCTACTCATCATATTTGGTCCCTTTTAAGACATTCCTGGCTGAAAAGGATGCCTCTCAATAAAAGGAACATTCTCCTACATTTTTATACATTTTCCAAACCATACCGAGTTGGGTCCCCTGACAATTCTTTCGTTCTGCGAGAACGACCTTACTCAGATACCTGTGGCCCCAGACAAATAGCCGAATGTGCTATGATGTTTTGGTTAAAAGGTAAACTAAAGGTGGAGCAAGCCTACCTCATTTGAAACTCTACTATACAGCAGCTGTTTTCAGTAGGATACCTGACTGGTTCCTCCATAAATGGTCTAAGCTCTGGGTAAGTATAGAGTGTAACACTTCGCCACTGCCGTTAACATCCCTGCCCTGGATCCACCCAACTCACCATCCAACACAAAATTTACACTGCCCTTTAATGGCTTCCCTTTCACATGTCTGGGACTGTGCTTAGGAATTTTGATAAATTTCACCTGGCTTGAGATGCACAATCTTTCTAAAGAGGAGGGAATCCAAACCTTGCACAGTTGGACAGGCATTAGGCCCAGCCGGGCTTAAAATAAAATGAAAAGGCAAAACTTTTTTTGTTCATTTTAGATAGAGTGAGGGAAGGTTATAACCCCTGTCAGATTTTTTTTTTCACCATCTGTGTCCCATTTCCCTTCACTTTCTGCCCCATAGCCAAACAGGAAGTGAGAGGAAATCTCAGAAAATTAAGGGAATTCCTTGGGGACCCCCAGGTCACCAGAACTATTGTCCCCACTGGAAGATTTCCCCTCTATTACTTTTCTGGGGACAACCTAAAATATGGGATTTTCTTTTACTTTAACTTTCAATGATAATGGTAAACAAGACAAATAGAGGGGATGAATCTCCATAACAGCGGCAAAGATAGCAATAAAAACTGACAGGGGTTCTAATCCCTCTGCACTTTACCCAAAACTAAAAGAAAAAGATTTGCTTTTAGTTATACTTTCAATCTCTCACTCAGATGATGTCACCTGATGTACCACAAAAGAGAAGATGGCGTCACTATTTCCGACTTAAAGTGTTACTAATCCCAGGACTATTAAATACAAATATTAAATATTAAAATACAATTTTTTGGAATATCTACTATCTATTTGTACTGTATTCTTTTAAAAATAAATAATCTTTGTTCTTAAAAAAAATGTATCCAATCATGGGAAAAGCAAATTGTAGTTTATTAATTTTGTTTGCACATGATTGAATAATTGAAGTGAATCTTCACTCTACTTTGTGTGAACAATATCAATATCTTCAGCAAATCAAAACAGCCACTGTACCCATCAATTGCAGCCACTGTGCCCATCAATTGCCACCACTGTGCCCATCAATTGCAGCCACTGTGCCCATCAATTGCCACCACTGTTCCCATCAATTGCAGCCATTGTGCCCATCAAATGCTGCCACTGTGTCATTAAATGCACCCACTGTGCCATCAAATGCTGCCACTGTGCCTATCGAATGCTGCCACTGTGCCATCAAATGCCGCCACTCTGCCCCCCGGTCGGCTCGCCATCTGCCCGGCACTTACCTTGTCTCAGTGGGGCAGCGGGTGACGGTAAAAGGTGTACTCCATGCGTCTCCTCCTGATAGGCATCCAATCACAGCGCCTGTCATTTCAGCAAATCAGGTGATGGGTAACAGACCCGAGCACCTGATTGACAGAGAGGTGGTTCAGTGTTAGAACAGCAAATTAATATTTGCTTTCCTAACACACCCCATGAACTACAAGCGCCAAGCATGGTGCACGCAGGTGACCTTTTTTGACGCAGGTGACCTTTTTTGACGCCTATTAGAGCCTATGGCTCATCCTCTGCTTGATGAAAGTTCACACAAGGTGTTTTTTAACATGTTGTTCTTTTTAACAGCACACTAATATCCACTATACAGTTATGCTTAATAATATGTATATATTATTTTATTCTGAAAATAAATGTATCACATGTTGGTTTCTTTTATTGTAGCAAACAAGTACAGTAATATGAAAGAGTAAATGTAAATGGGGGAGTGTCTACATATATTCCTTTATGGATTTTCCCTAAAGTTGATCCAGGGAAAATCCGATTGCCTCTTGGAGGATCAGGAAGGAATTTTTCCCCCTGCTGTAGCAAATTGGAGCATGCTCTGCTGTTTTTTTTGCCTTCCTTTGGATCAATTGTGGGTATAAAATTGGATATATTGGATTGTACAATATTTTTTTTTTATGGTTGAACTGGATGGACTTGTGTCTTTTTTCAACCTAACTATGTAACTATATATTTGCCTAGTGGGATTTCTATGCTCTTTTTTTGTATGTGGATTGTATCAGTACTTATTCTTACCTCAAACAATACCTTTATCTCTACCCTTTTAATTACCTGTGTCCTTAAAAAAATCTCCAAATTCTTTTTTTTTTGCTGCTGTAATCTGACTTCCTGTTGGAGGTGGCTACATTGTTCTCCATGGTCCCACTGTATGTAGGAACATCCTCTTTTCCTTGCTCCCAAGATGGACTAGGGACTATGGGATTTGTAGGGTGCATAGAACAGTGCACATGAACACAACAAACATGCACTACTTGTTCCAAACAACTGAGTGATAGGGAAAAGGAGAGCTTTGGGAACTCACAGAGGACATTACAAGGAGGCAAAAAAAAAAAACAACAATAAGAAACATGAAATATAGATTGCAGGACCATTAAGTAGGGGATGTATATGGATTATTTTTAAAGAATAACAATATCTTTTAAGGTCACTTTGAAGATGAAGTTTAGCATATATATTTTTGGGTTGCTGTAAGAGTTAACAGCTTTTACGGTAGGTACCCCTGCGCCTGCCTAGTGTATAACGAAGTGGTCAAGTACTGCAGCAAAACACTGAAGGAAATGTCAGACCCAAAAAGTGTATATTAAGAGGTAGTGTTACGCTGTACAATAGTTTAAATAAAGTATAAAGTGCTTTGTGAATAAATTAATTATACTGACAAGAGACAATAGCCGCATAAAAACGTGAAATAAAGTGCAACATGTGCATAAATAACTAGGTGCAAAAAGACGTCAATCACTGTAAGCAAAATCAAGATAAAACAGTGAATCTTCATAAATAAATTCCTTAGAAGTGATAGTATAAATACATAAAAGAATGGGGATAAATAAAATTCCTTAGAAGCGATAATATAAATACATAAACGAAAGGTGCTTAATATCACATATCATGATGAACGCATGTTTGGATGCGTTTTCTTATATACAATTCTTCAATAAAGTCTGCATTTCTTAGGCATAAAATAGCTTCAGTGCAAAGAAATAAAAAAATGGTATAATAGATATGGTCGGTATTAAAAGAATATAAATAATAATAATAAGGTGGTAAGTCTGTGAAATAACCCCTATATCTGCTAGGGCTAGAGTGCAAACTGCTGTGACAAAGGTGTCAGTCCAAAGAACTGGTGAGATGCAAAGGTGCTAGTGGTTACTAGTGGTCACTCTCCAAAATGCTGTGCATACAAGTAGTGGGTGACTTCTGTTCTTCTGTGTGATTCAGTATAGTTGTCCCCTTACTGCTGTAAGGTAACAGCATATGTGTATATAATTCCTGTGGGGCCTCTGGATTTCCCTGGATGGCGTCCCCTAGGTAGGTTCTCTCCGGATCCAAAGTAGTGGTTATGCGTCTCCTAATGTGTGTTTCCTATTGGGCATCCCCTTTAAGACCTGGTATCAGTGTATGTACCTCGCAAATAGGGCAGAAGGGATGCTCGATAGTGTAGTATTTTCCAACAGTATTTATTGTGCAAAAGTTAAAAACATTACTCACATTTTGTAAAACATATAGCTTGCATGTAAAAACGAGCAGCAGGCTCGTACTTCACTTCCGGTATCTGCTTATTCCCGACACATGTTCGTCACGGTTACGTGACTTCATCAGGGGATAATAAGCGATACTAGAAGTGTCCTTTTATCTCTGTGTGAATTGCTATAGGCGGCGCCCATTTCCTCGAGGTCGCGTGCGCCGGAAGTTCTCCGGCGGCCATTTTTTGTGTGATCCTGTCCCCGGAAGTGAATCGGCCGCCATCTTTTTGGTAGTGCCTGGTCGTCCGGATGTAAATATCCATTTGGCGGCCATCTTCCATTTGGTTTGGTCGCCGGAACTGAGTCGGCGGCCATTTTAATGGAGGTGTTCATAATAGAAAACATCTGTTCATGGCTGTCTTTTAGGGCGAGAACTAGAGACAAGGGTATAGCGGTAGCCATTTTTTTTAAGTCTCATCATATTTCACAATCGTAATAAGAGGGACTATACAGTGGAGATAATTGTATGGCTTTTATACAGTAGTAGATTCTTTTTCCACTTATAGATTGAAGGTATTGAATATAAAAATAATACATTAAAAATCATTTAAATTAAATAGAGGGACGAAAATATTTTAAAATAATTACTGCCGAAGGATAAAAAATTCTGGGTGGTAATTTCCAGTGGAGTATCTTAAAAATGTCCTATTTATAGTGTACTGAATGGTTCAGAATGGGGTACAGTTTAAAATATATCCTGGAAGTGAGGTACCTTGCCCATATACTTCAGTGATACACAGGTACATATATAAACAATATACACTAAAATATATTAAAATATATTGAATAAATTTCAGTATATTTAAAATATATTAAAATAATCCCAGACACATTCGAAGTTCCATAGATAATTCCTAGAGGTGACACACCGGTGAGTGCAGAGAGGTGCTCAAGTGTGATAAAATTAATTAACGTTATTAACTAAAATTACTTAAAATCAATTAACGTTATTAAAATTGCTAATAAAACAGTTCAGATCGAATTCTATATTTAGTCCTCGTGGTGCAAAAGTGTCTAGAGTATATATCCATTTTGATTCTAATTGGCTTAGAGTTCTGACCTTGTGTCCTCCTCGCCAATGTTTCTTGTAGGCTTCGATACCCCACAATTTTAATTGTGAAGGATCTCTATTTTGGTGGGTCGCAAAATGCCTGGATACACTATGTTTGTCGAAGCCTTTCTGGATATTTTATACATGTTCCTTAATTCGAATTCTTAGTAATCTCTTAGTGCGTCCTATATATTGAAGGCCGCAATTGCACTCCAAGGCATAGACAGCCCCCTCTGTGTTACAACAGATAAAGTCTTTAATTTCATATGAATTTCCTGTACTGGTCACAGTGAATTCTTTCTTTTTCTCATTTGGTCGTTTAGTTCTTACACAAGCGTAACATCGTTTGCAGGGAAAAAAACCCTTGCCAGTGAAAGAGGACAGGCCACCTCTGTTTGGAGGGTCTGGGATGCTCTTTACGATTTTATCTCGAAGTGTCAGAGCTCTCCTATAAATACATTTTGGAAGTGGAGGGAGTATTTCTTGCAGTTGTTTGTCGGCCAGAAGTATGTTCCAATTGCGTTTAATGATTTTTTCCACTTGTATATGCTGTACATTGTAATCAAGGATAATGGGTACTGAGTCTTTAGGGGCTACACACTTCAGTTTGTCCTTGATTAAATCTTTGCGATCCATGTCTGCGACTTCTGCGATTTTCTTATTGATATAATCATTCTTATAACCTTTCTCCACAAATCTTTGTTTCATGTTACTTGCTTGGTCTTCGAATGTCTCTTTATGGGTACAGTTTCTTCTGAGGCACATTAGTTGGCCTTTTGGTATGTTGTAAAGTCAATTCTTATCATGGCAGCTTTCCATGGGCAAGTAGCTGTTTCTATCTACGTTCTTAAAATGTGTTCTGGAGAGGAGTGTATTATTTTCTTGCAAAATCTCTAGATCTAGGAAGGTGATCTTTTCTTCACTTATTTCCCATGAGAGCTTGATGTTTCTATCGTTTACGTTCAATTCTTCTAAGAAAGTTTGGAGCATCTCCTTCTCTCCTTTCCACACTATTATGATATCGTCTATGTATCTTCAATAAGTGTGTCAACTTTCTGGGGTGTTAGAAAATACTCTCTCCTCTTCCCATCTTGCCATAAAAAGCCCAGCTACGCTTGGGGCAAATTTTGCTCCCATGGCAACTCCTGTTTTCTTAAAATAGTAATTACGGTTATACCAAAAGAAACTATTCTTTAGGCAAAAATCGAGACATTTCACCAGATATTTTCTCTGACTGCATGGAAGTGTTGTGAATATTCTTAGTCCCCATTTGACTGCTTTGCATGCCTGGTGGTGCATGATGATTGTATAGAGTGAGGAAACGTCGGCCGTAGCCAGCCACCATGGTTGGTTACCTTTTGGGACATTATCCAATATTTGTAACATTTGCTTCGTGTCTCTCAAATATGCTTGGGTCTTCTGTACAGCTGGCTGTAGGTAGTGGTCTATATACTGGCCCATTCTTGCTGTGAGTGAATCGATCCCATTCACTATTGGCCTTGGCGGTGGGTTGGTGCTATCTTTGTGAATTTTGGGAAGAAGGGTGTCCGACAAGCTTCTGGAATGAGATATTTAGCCTCTTTTTTGTTCAGAATGTTTCTTTTCAGGCCTAGGTGGACAGTCTGCTCCAGTGCTTTCCTGCACTTAAAAACTGGATTGCTGGGGAGGCATTTATAAGTCTCTTCATCTTGCAGCATGGAGCTCATGCAGGTATTATATTGTTCCTTTGAGAGGATCACGATGCCTCCCCCTTTGTCCGCCGGATGTATTACGAGGTCTTTTCTTTTGGTTAATTTACATATTCCACTCTTTATATGATTAGGTTCTTCTTTCTTCTTAATTTTGAGTCCTCTTAATTCATCCAAGACCACTCTTTTGAACACTTCAATGTGTTTGTTGTCTTTCACTGGAGGGTTAAAGATGGAGCTCTTCCTTAAAGTGCTGTGCATAATTTCATTAGTATCGGTCATTTTTGGTTTACATGGATTACTGCTGATGTATTTTTTGATGTTAAGCTTCCGTATGTACTTCTGTATCACTATATAAATTTGGAATTTATCCAGGTTTTTTGTGGGGGCATATTTTAATCCTTTGTCGAGTGTTCCGATTTCCTCATGGGAGAGTGTTTTTTCACTCAGATTGAAAATTCCTACGCCTTTTATACTCCTTTTTCTTTTGGGCTCTCTTGCCTCCTCTGCATCCTCTCTTCGTTCCGGGGTTCTCCTTGGGTGTCTTGGTTCTTCGGTGTGTCTTGTTGGATAATTCTACCTGCCCCTTTTCTAAAAAAGACCTTTCGTAGTCAGTGTCTGAGTGCCAATGCCTATCAGATCTATCCTCATCTGGTCTGTTGTTTAAAGGTGCATAGTAGTTGTAGGTGGGGATGGGGCTCCTCTCATACGGTCGATGGGATCCTTGTGGGGGGGGGGGGTTGTTGTGGTGGTCCTCGGTGTTCTCCATCTCTTCTATCATGTTGACATTCTGGGGTTCTTGCTCCTGGGCCGTATGCTTCATACGGGCGGCCCCTATTATCGGTGGGGGCGCCCCTGTTGTCCCTCTGGTTGTACTGGTATTCCCTGTTATCACGTTGTTCATATGGGGGTTTGTGCCAGTGATTTTGGCCATTATTTTTCTTATAATTATTTTTCCAGAAGGGCTAGTTCCAACCATTCTGTGGGGTCCGTTCTTGTTGTTGGGGTCTTCTATCATTCCGATAGGGTGTGTGTTGGTTTTGGTGGTTGTAATTTCCTTGTCTCTCTTCATACCCATGTTGTCTCTGGGTTTCCCTGCTGTTTCTCTCATGTGGTTCCTGTGGTCTAGAATGCATATTATAGTTGTTTTCAGTGTTGGTATATTGTGGGTGCATTCTCACCGTTTTTTCGGGTGTAGAATATGTAGAGATTGAATCTGAAAGGTCCATTTGGCTCTGCCATTTAAAGGCATAGTCCGTTTTAAAATCATTCATATCTCTGCTATATTTTTTTCTTTTCCTTTGTTGGACTTCTTTGTCCTTTTTGGTGAGATCCTTGTTCAGTTGGGTTGTTAGGGCGACGAATTCTACTTTGTCCTTGTACACATCGAGCTCTTCCTTTACTTCAGCTATTAGTAGGTCTATCATTTTCATTTTTTTCCTCTTTCTTTCTAATAGAAATGCTAGTAATTCTAGGCCTTTTGTGTTAAAAAATTTAAACCATTCGTCAATGGATTCCTGATCTGTCATGCCATCGTTGGGTGTTATATCCCATCTTAGGCATCTTGGGACAATGCTGTCTTTTAGATACTGTTCGAAGGTAGTTATGTCCCACCACAAACTAACCTTTTTTTCCATATTATGGCCCAGTTTCCTCATAAGGCTTTCTACATCGCTATTTTTCTTCTTAATGGGAGTGGATATATTAAATACCTCCTCCAAATTGAATTGCCTCTTGTCTAAAAATGCAAAAACATCCATGGCGGCAGCAAGGGTTAGTGGGGAAGGTATCAAGGAATAGTTTTACGGTAGGTACCCCTGCGCCTGCCTAGTGTATAACGAAGTGGTCAAGTACTGCAGCAAAACACTGAAGGAAATGTCAGACCCAAAAAGTGTATATTAAGAGGTAGTGTTGCACTGTACAATAAGTTTAAACAAAGTATAAAGTGCTTTGTGAAGTGATAGTATAAATACATAAAAGAATGGTGATAAATACAATTCCTTAGAAGCGATAATATAAATACATAAACGAAAGGTGCTTAATATCACATATCATGATCATATCGCAATCGCTCCGAAACGCAGAACGCTCATCTGCAATAAAAACTCTGGATGGTTTAATGGAACTCTTACTCTACTGAAGCAGGAACGCAGAAGAGCTGAAAGAGCCTGGAGAAGAAACTGTTCTAAAAAAAACCACACAAACTACAATACTCTCACAATGAAATATCACAAAGCTATCTTCAAAGCAAAAAAAGAACACTTCTCAAACACCATCACAAAAGCCCTAAACCGCCCTCGTGAACTATTCAAACTAGTCGCCCAGACTATGAACCCTACCTGCCTAGAGCCCCCTACCAACGAAACTCAAGAATTTTGCAATGAGTTATCGGATTTTTTTATCGACAAAATCGACAGCATTCGGGAAAATATCCAACAGAAAAATACAATCAACTGCATCCAAAAAGAGGAAGCCGATTCAAACATCGCACAACCACCAAATTTTTCGCTGACCCCGATCGCCATAGAGACCACAAGAAACATCATCAGAAGCCTCCGGGACAGCACTTCACCCAACGATATCATCCCCACAAAACTTCTGAAAGAATGCTCTGACATCTTGGCACCTACTATAACACTACTCATAAATCAGTCATTCAAAGAAGGAATTGTTCCGAACTCCCTCAAGCAAGGCATAGTCAAACCCCTCCTAAAGAAACCCAACTTGGATCCAAGAAACCCCAACCACCGAAGACCGATAACTAGCTTGAACACCATCTCCAAGATTATGGAGAAAGTAGTGGTACAACAGCTACAACTCCATCTGGACACACACAATCTCCTGGACCCTCTGCAATCAGGCTTCCGCCCGGGCCATGGCACAGAAACAGCTCTCCTCAAAATATGGGATGATGCCTTGGAAGCATCAGATGATGGAGAATCATGTCTCCTGGTACTCCTGGACCTTAGTGCAGCATTTGACACACTGGATCACAACACTTTACTCACCCGCCTCAAAGAAGTAGCAGGAGTCACAGTTTCAGACTTACCATGGTTCACTTCCTTCTTAGGAAATCGGTCACAGACAGTGAAACTTGGAGCCTTCACATCTGAATCCCGTGCAGTCTCCTATGGAGTCCCTCAAGGATCACCTTTGTCACCCGTGCTCTTCAACATTTACATCCGTCCACTCCTAAAAATCATCAGCAAATCTGATCTATGCTTCCACTCATACGCAGATGATACTCAACTCTACCTTCGGATCCCCGGACAAAAAGACCAATATCAGGAATTAGAAAAATGCCTCGCATCAATAGACGACTGGATGTCCACAAACTCCCTCAAACTTAACGGAACCAAAACAGAACTCCTTCTCCTAAATGCAAACCGGAAAACTAAATCTACGACACCATGGACTCCGCCCACCATCCTTGGACAGACCATCCCCCTAAGCATAAAAGCCAAAAGTCTCGGTGTCATCTTCGATTCAGAAATGTCAATGAATGCACAAATAGGATCAGTAGTCAGCGGATCCTACCACCTTCTACGCCTGCTACGTAGACTCATCCCCTTCATTCCAGAAAAGGACAAAGCCGTAGTGGTAGGAACAATCATCAACTCTCGACTCGACTACACAAACTCCCTCTACATAGGACTACCTAAATTCCAGATTGCACGACTACAAGTCGTGCAAAACACGGCAGCAAGATTAGTCACAGGAAAAAAACCATGGGAATCCATCTCCCCATCCCTGAGGACCCTCCATTGGCTAACCGTAAAGAATCGGATCACATTCAAGACCCTCTGCTTGACCCACAAATGCACACAAGGAGATGCTCCTCAATACTTATGCGAAAAAATACAACACTACACCCCCAATCGCAACCTCCGATCTAATGACCAAAACCTCCTCCTTGTCCCCAAATCCCGGTACAAGTCAAGGGGAGAACGAAGATTTGCAGTCCAAGGACCACGGCTATGGAACGCTCTACCTACGAACATCCGCTTGGAAAAAGACCATCGGGCCTTCAGGAAAAAACTCAAGACCTACCTCTTCTAAGAAGGAATCAACGCAGGTCGGATCAAGCGCCTCGAGGCGATTCAGTTCGCAGTTGCAGCGCTATACAAATCATTCATTCATTCATTCATTCATCATGATGAACGCATGTTTGGATGCGTTTTCTTATATGAAATTCTTCAATAAAGTCTGTATTTCTTAGGCATAAAATAGCTTCAGTGCTACCGCTATACCCTTGTCTCTAGTTCTCGCCCTAAAAGACGGCCATGAGCGGATGTTTTCTATTATGAACACCTCCATTAAAATAGCTGCCGACTCAGTTCCTGCGACCAAACCAAATGGAAGATGGCCGCCGAACGGATGTTTACAAAAATGTCCGCTGGCGCACGCAACCTCAAAGAAATGGCTGCCGCCCATAGCAATTTACACAGAGATAAAAGGACACTTCTAGTATCGCTTATTATCCCCTGAAGAAGTCACATGACCATGACGAACACGCGTCGGGAATAAGCAGTTACCGTAAGTAAAGTACGAGCCCGCTGCTCGTTTTTACATGCAAGCTATATGTTTTACAAAATGTGAGTAATGTTTTTAACTTTTGCACAATAAATACTGTTGGAAAATAGTACACTATCGAGCATCCCTCCTGCCCTATTTGCGAGGTACATACACTGATACCAGGCCTTAAAGGGGACTCCCAATAGGAAACGCACATTAGGAGACGCATAACCACTACTTCACTGGATCCGGAAGAGAACCTACCTAGGGGACGCCATCCAGGGAAATCCAGAGGCCCCACAGGAATTATATACACATATGCTGTTACCTTACAGCAGTAAGGTAAGGAGACAACTATACCGAATCACACAGAAGAACAGAAGTCACCCACTACCTGTATGCACAGCATTTTGGAGAGTGACCACTAGCAACCACTAGCACCTTTGCATCCCACCAGTTCTTTGGACTTACACCTTTGTCACAGCAGTTTGCACTCTAGCCCTAGCAGATATAGGGGTTATTTCACGGACTTACCACCTTATTATTATTATTTATATTCTTTTAACACCGACCATATCTATTATACCATTTATTTATTTATTTGCACTAAAGCTATTTTATGCCTAAGAAATACAGACTTTATTGAAGAATTTTATATAAGAAAACGCATCCAAACATGCACCTTTCGTTTATGTATTTATATTATCGCTTCTAAGGAATTTTATTTATCACCATTCTTTTATGTATTTATACTATCACTTCTAAGGAATTTATTTATGAAGATTCACTGTTTTATCTTGATTTTGCTTACAGTGATTGACGTCTTTTTGCACCTAGTTATTTATGCACATGTTGCACTTAACTTCACGTTTTTATACAGCTATTGTCTCTTGTCAGTGTAATTAATTTATTCACTAAGAGTTAACAGCTGCCACAGATACTGAAAAGTTTCCCTGCTCACCCACCCCCTTTTGTTCTGTCCCCAACTCATATTGCTTGTATTACTATGCTTCCACAATGAATCGTGTTGTGTGAATGGGTGGTCATTCAACTCCTCCTCCTGTCATTCAGAAAATGTGTTGCATTGTGGAAGGATAATAATAAGAGAGATTTAAATGGTGAAGAGGGCAGGAGGAGGCAGGTGAATGGTGCATCACCCTAAAGGCCCGTACACACGATTGGACTTTTTGATGACAACAAACATGCAAATTAGCTGTTTTGGACCAACATCCGACCGTGTGTACGCTCCATCGGACCAACTTTTTCAGTTTTCGTCAGACTTTTGTTGGCTGTGCGAACGGACCAACTTTCTGCCAACAAAAGTCTGATGGACCAAAGTCCGACCGTGTGTACTCAAAACCATCGGACTTTTGTACAAAGTAGAAACACGCATGCTCAGAACCAATGCAAAAGATCAGACAACAATACAGAAGTTGACCAAAGGTGGCGCAGGAGTATTCGAACGTCCTCTTTTGAAGTGTCGTCAGTACGTTGAAACGTCACTACGTTCATGTTTGTTGCCTAAAAAGTCTGATCGTGTGTATGCAATACCAACTTGGGGCCAACGCCCTTTGTACAAAAATCCACGGGAAAGTTGGTCCAAGGTCCGATCGTGTGTATGAGGCTTAACCCTGACCAACAGTCTCCTGCTGATCAGCACAACTAATTGGTGTAAAATACCTAGATAATACTTCTAGGTGTTGCATTTACTGTATCTGCTTCATAGAACTTGTACTGTCTATTCTTTCCCAGAATGCAAAATTATTCTATGAATGGAGGATGAACAGATGAATGACAGGATCGGCCTCCTCCAATCACAAAACACTGCATTCTGGAAAAGAACAGCATGAGTTCTATGGAGGAGGCTAGCACAAGGAACAGGCAAGAAGTGCAATTTATTTACAGTTACAGAAGCGGATGTAAACTCCAGCAGCGCCAGAAGATCAGTGATGTGGGAGGACTCAGCAGCAGTTGTGGAGAAGATTCCTACACTATGCATCACCCAGCTAGACATGGCACATACTTCATTAGTGGTAAATTATGTCCCTGGTGCTGCATAGCAAAACAAACAAAAAAAGAAGTAACAAAACAAACAAAAAAAGTAACAAAACTTCAGCTTTAACGGCAATAGGCAGTACACAGTAAGGTGCACACACACACACACACACAAAAAAGAATAATAGTGCTTTTACATCATACTTATGTAATTTATTAGTTTATTACATTTCCACTTTATTTTATATTATAGGCAGTATTGTAACTACCTGTTAGTATGCATGTTTATACATATGTTTTACAATAAATCATTAAAGTGTATGTTAACCCTTCTTTAAAATCATAATATCACTTCGCAGACCTTTAGCAAACTAATGTTCATAAAATTCTCCCCCAAAACAAGGATTCCAGATACTTTTTTTTCTCATTTCAGTGGCATTTATTTGACTCCTATATTGCCCTGCATCCCTGGGCTGTAAGAGGTGGGGCAAAGACTGCTAGGGAAAAAAAGTTATACGAAGATTGAAATGACCACAAACCAATGAAGATTAGCAAATAATAACTAAAGAGCTAATGTCAGTCAAGCTGAGAGACTGAGAGGGGGCTGTGTCAGCAACAGGCTGCTACAAGACTACAGGCATGACCTGAAGGTCCCAAGGAGGAAACAGGGATGGAAACTGACAACGCTAGATCGGATCTGCTTCTGTGCTTAGTGTTGTCAGAGAACAACAGGAAGAGCTTATTTATGAACAGGACTGGCATGATCAGCAGGTATTTTCCCTGCCTGCCATTCTTTCCTAAAGTAATGGAAACAAAATATGTAATGTGAGAGACAATGGAAAGTATTTAGCTTAACATACCCTTTAAAAGGCACTGAAGGATACTGCAGGTATACATGCACTATTATATTTCTCTGTTACTGCAATACAACTGTGCTTTTACCGTAGTAGATATTTTTAATAAAAATATATTATATTTAGAAAAAAACTCTATAAATAGGACAATGTACATTAGCACAGTTTCTAAAACATTTCTACTTTTATTAGTTTGATAACTTTATAATCGTATTTCAAAGGACATAAGCCACTACAAATTATCCTTACTTTGAGACTTGTATGAGACTGTCAGATTATTGTCTTTCTGAATAAGTTAGCTTTGTGGTGTGAAATAAATTAAAAAATCATCCTGGAGTCTGGATTCCCAGCATATATTGTACGTTGCTTACAGAAAAGCACTGAGACTTGATACCCTATAGAGAGTTTTCACCTGTGGTTTCGGCTGGCAGACTCATTTCCTGACTTCTCAATAAAATCTGCAATTCTTACTGCATAAACAACAGGAAATTTGAAATACACACATTTCTGAAAACAAGTCCTGGCTTAAAAATTGAGAATTCTATGCATATCATTGTTGATTCTTTTATGATAACAAAGTATACCAGTACTACATAGGATCTTTAAACATGCCCCCTTCATTCTGTACTATAGGACAAGGAGAGTAAATGACAAAACGTGCTCTGTCAGTGTAAATTAAAGCATATCAATTTTAAAAATGACTCTACTCGCTAGTTGAACCTGAATCAGCCAAATACATTCATAGTGCATCGAAACAAAAAGGTGTGTCTCACACTTCAATTTCTTAAGAAAGCAGCCACAGCCTAAGCAGGAAAGCCTATGCATGCTTGCACTAGAAGTTAAAACAGTGGTCTCACTGCAGAGGGCTCTCATGCTCATGCTTTCTGTTGATTGAAGAGCTGAAGAGTCCTTCTCTATGGCAGGGAACCAGCTTTTCTACTCAGGCTGTGGCTGCTTTTTTAAGAAAATAAACTGTTGGACTTTGTAAACCTTTTGTTTGAATGTACCTAAAATGTATTTATCTGATTTACTGTATATACTATATTATATAGTATAGTATAAGCCGACCCGAATATAAGTCGAGGCACCAAAAAACTGGGAAAACGTTTTGACTCGAGTATAAGCCTAGGGTGAGAAATGCACAGCTACTGTAAGTGGAAAGGAGGGTCAACCATGCCCATTTGTAGCCTCACTGTGCCCATTTGCAGCCATAGGTCCCCCGAACTTCAAACTCTGTAGTTAAGGGTTGTTAGAGGCCCCCTAGCTGCAGCTAAAATTTGGGGTCAAGCACTTTTCTGCAGCAGAGAATGACATTTTCTGAACTGACTTTGGGGCCCCGTATATCGGGGCCAATTAGTGCTAGGAACCCCAGCTTTGGATATGTTGTAGTGCTAGTCCCGCTTCCTAGCACTAAGTGGCTCTGAGATATGGGGCCCCAAAGTCGCTTGGGAGAATGTCATTCTCTGCTGCAGAAAAATGCTTGACTCGAGTATAAGCTGAGGGGGGCATTTTCAGCACAAAAAAATGTGCTGAAAAACTCGGCTTATACTTGAGTATATGCAGTAAATTATACGCTAAACATATAAACTAACAGTTGGGATTTTAAAGAACTACACAAACTTCAGTTCTGTGGATCAGGGGAGGGGACAGGTAAGGTGTTAACTACATTAATGCTGTGACTCTTAATTTTTGATACACATCAATAAAGCATCTGTGCAGTAGTGCTTTGGGATGCTGTTTTATACTCTACCCAGCACATAGTATGTGGAGTTGATAATCAGGAATCTCTGACATTCAAGCAAATCAAAAGACAAAGCATTGACTGATATTACTTATTGAAGTGTACCATGCAATTTAGCTCTAAAGCTCTGGGATACAGAGGTGAGAAAATTCCACTTCTAATGTCGCGTACACACGAGCGGATTTTCCATCAGAAAAATCTAGGATGTTTTTTTCGACGGAATTCCAGCTTGGCTTGCATACACACGGTCACACAAAAGTTTGCTGAACTTTCAACCGCCAAGAACGCGGTGACATACAACACTACGACGAGCAGAAAAAATTAAGTTCAATGCTTCTAAGCATGCGTCAATTTATTTCTAAACATGCGTAGGAATTTTGCGCGTCGGAGTTGCTACAGACGATCAGAATTTCTGATCTGAAATTTTTCCCACCAAAAAATTGAGAACATGCTCTCAATCTTTTGTTGGCTGGAATTCGGCCAGCAAAAGTCCGATGGAGCATACACACGGTTGCATTTTCCGACCAAAAGCTCTCATCAGTCTTAGCATTACACTCACCACCACAATCTAAGGAAAATGCTTTTTTAACTTCTAGATGGGAATGTAGCAGGGTACCATGGACAATGTAATTCCTATGATTTTGGCACTATCGGTGGATGGTGTGGCAAGGGACAGATTAGTCCTGTCAGCGCCAAAGCGTAAATGGCGGTGAAAAGGGTAAATGGAGGAGAGTCATGAGCCCCAGAGGCTACAGCTCCTCTTTAAGCATCAAAATTGTAAGATTGATTCTCAATTCTGTAGCAGCATTTGTGACACTCATTTAGATAAACCTGTGAAAAAATATTCCTAATAAAACATCACTCTGTACGTTTGTCTGTTATAATAGTCATGGTGAAAAACACACTTGTAATGTGCAGCATTTGATAAGTGACAAAATAAAATTCATAAATACACAGTATGTTAACTTCACACATCTATAGTGTTGTCCAGCACACTTTCAGTGTTACAGACATGTTACATATGAAAATACAAAGTAGACAATATTCAAGTTATTAAATTATTACCATTCAATTAGAATTTTGGATACAGATTGCAGTTTAATTACCATAGAAATAGATTTTCATAAAATGAGAATGCCAGGGAAGTATTTAAAAACATTCTTTAATCCACTCGGTTTAGTGCCCATTCACATCATTGCATGTATGTTTTATTAAAAATGCATAAAGTATTTTTAATGCAGTATAATAAAATAAAAAGCAGCAAAAGATGCATTTTCCTTTTTATGTTTCCAATTTCCTCACTGAAAACATGAAGAATTGTTAATTTGAAATGGACTGAAAGCTCATTAATTAAATAGTGTATTGTATTTTTAGTAAATGACTAATATATTGTGCATTTTTCAAGACCTGCAGAAAAAAAAATGCAACAAAAAAGAACTTTCACATACGAAATGCATTGTACTATAATACGATGCAATAATGTGAGAAGTTTCACAGATTATAATATAAATTATTTTCCCTGTGGTTTTGGGGTGCTGTGAACATGCATTTAAGCACAGTTACAACATAATGATGTGAACAGGTCATTAGTCCACATATGTATTGCTTCACAAATCATAACATGCATTTGAACTGCTGGAAGTATAACTACCCAAAATGTAGGTAATTTTATTTTCCCTAAACACCTTCATAGAATAAATCATTGTAATGCCAAATCAAGCCCTGTCCCATTGCACAAGACTGTCATTTTAACATGTTTCAGGCACTGGTAGAGGTGGAAACTCACCCATGCACTAATGTTTTTTCATAGTTCAATGGGTTGACTAGACACTGAAAGGTAACACAGTAGGCATACCTGCCAGGTTTTAACAGCAGTGCTGTCCTCCTTGTTGGATGCTATGGCAGTCATGTGCACTCTATGTGGATTTCCTTTTTAATTGTTAAATATAGTTTTTGAAAAATTCTGCATTGTATTGTCTAGCAATTTTCCATTGCTTTGCAAGACACTATAGTATGTAGAATGTATACCTCTGTTATTTACAAAAAGATAGTTTGGATACTTTAGGTTTCAGTTAGGTTTTTCAGGCTGGCTATACACAGTAGCAAAGAGCGGCATGTGCATGCTCCTTCTGCCCATCTCAAATGTGTCTTTTGGACCAGTTAAACAAGATTGCTCTAGCCATATTAGCATTTTAGGTAGTGAAAGATGGGAAGCGTGCACAGAGATAGCCCTGGCATTAAGGGTTCTATCACACTTGGGTAAGGGTTATTACCCTGTTCTATCACATTGTGAACCTTCACCTGTAAGGCACTATCGTATTTAAGACTATCATCTAGTGTCTGTGGGTAATGTATATCTGCCATGTTTACAGAGCTAGTTACCTTATATATTGTATATTAAAGGCTATTTTCACTTAATTTTAACCACTTTCCGACCGGCGCACGACGATGTACGTCCCTTTTTTGAAGAGGGATATCTCGGTAACGGCAGCAGCTGCTGCCACAACCGAGGTATCCATCTCTTCAGGCGCCGGTCGGCTGTCCGATAATGGTGGTCATCGCGGCGGATTCGCCGCGAGATCACCGTTATCGGCGGCGGGAGAGGTGCCCCCCCCTCCCGCCGCTCTCCCGCGCCTTCCGCCGCTTACCGGAACCGTCGGCAGCGGCGGAGGCGATCGGGTCCGTTCCCCTCGTGTGTCTAGAGATGAGTGACGCTAAGATGGCCGCCACTCATCTCTATACCATAGGAGGGCGGAAGCGACGTCAAAAACGTCACTTCCGCCCATACCTCTTAAAGAGGAATTTTCAAATGTCATTTTTTTAAATGACATTTTTTTTTTTTTTTTTTTCATTGAAGTCCAAGTATGAGATCTGAGGACTTTTTGACCCCAGATCTCATATTTAAGAGGACCTGTCATGCTTTTTTCTATTACAAGGAATGTTTACATTCCTTGTAATAGGAATAAAAGTGAGCCAATTAATTTTTTTTTTTAAAAAAAACTGTGTAAAAATAAATAAAATCAAGAAAAATAAATAAGAAAAACAAAAAAAATTTTTTTTAAAGCGCCCCGTCCCGACGAGCTCGTACGCAGAAGCGAACGCATACGTGAGTAGCGCCCGCATATGAAAACGGTGGTCAAACCACACATGTGAGGTATCGCCGCGATCGGTAGAGCGAGAGCAATAATTATAGCCATAGACCTCCTCTGTAACGCAAAATATGCAACCTGTAGAATTTTTTAAACGTCGCCTATGGAGATTTTTGAGGGTAAAAGTTTGATGCCATTCCACGAGCGGGCGCAATTTTGAAGCGTGACATGTTAGGTATCAATTTACTCAGCGTAACATTATCTTTCACAATATATAAAAAAATTGGACTAACTTTACTGATGTCTTATTTTTTTATTCAAAAAAGTGAATTTTTTCCAAAAAAAGTGCGCTTGCAAGACCGCTGCGCAAATACGGTGTGAAAAAAAAGTATTGCAACGACCGCCATTTTATTCTCTAGGGTGTTAGAAAAAAAACAATATATAATGTTTGGGGGTTCTAAGTTTTTTTCTAGCAAAAAAAACTGTTTTAAATATGTAAACACCTAAAATCCAAAACGAGGCTGGTCTTAAAGTGGTTATTAATTATACTATGCTATTTGATGTGCACTTCAAATAAACATGTATCTATAATTATGAATACATCTATGAATTCAGGCTGAACAAAGAACCCCTCAATACAATATGGTGATAAACTAAAGTAGAGCTTATGTTACAGGAAATCTACTGTCTCTATAAAAGAAATGTGTTAATATTATTAGTTTATGTAATTAATCACAATAAAGTTGAAGTTTTATTGTTCCTTTTTCTCAGTGCAAAGATATGAATCTGCGCAGTGACTGAAAATGACAGACTCTAAATGGATTCTTGCTTATTCCCAGCAGTTGGTTTGTACAGATTGTTCCCACGTCGTCTGTTATCAGCATATATATTTTATCACTAGGGCAGATAAAGTCTTCTGATGCATGTACTGACACCCGTAATAAAGATGATAAAGGCCTCTTCAGGTTGTGTTTTTTTTTCAGTTGTTGAAACTTCTGAAGGTTTTCTTGATCTACAAAAAAGTATATGTTTATTTAAAATTAATGTGTTGTTGCATGAAGAGAATAGCATTGCTATTTTCTACAGTACGTTATTCCACCTAAAGTGAGATCAGTGTGACATTTTTTAAGTACAGTCAGTTTTATATGTCAGTATCTGTAGTTTATACATAATGAAATACAATGGGCCTAGCAAGAGAAAGTGTCCCATCTCTTTTTTCAATTTCTCATTTCTCATAAATCTGTACCTTTTCTGCCCGCTCTCCCTGCCTTCCCCTTACTTTGACCATCTTCTTACCCAACGTTCTCACCCCTCAAAGATAAAAAAAAAAAAGTGTAACATCCCTATTGACCTCCAAACTTGGCAGTGAGTGATAGATTTTAGCTCAAAATTGTTTGGCAAATGGCAGATATAACCAACAACAAGCCATAAGGCAGGAGTGCCCAACCTTTAGGGACTTGCTAACCCATCGCAGGCCACAATGAGTGGGTGGATGACAAGTCCGTGTCCACTTTGCATATGCAGAGTGGACACGGAGACAGCCTGCTCTACTCTATGGGCCCTCATATACACCCAGATGGAAGAGGACGGATCCCCTTCTGTTTTTTAAGCGGATCGGATTGGAGGTAGGCGGGTGTAAAAGGACACAAGTCTGTTTTCATCTGCCACTCCATAGAGGTGAATGGAGGGTCCTAAAAATTGACCCGATCGGACCGATCATTTAAAAGGGGCCTTAGGCTGTTTTCACACTGATGCGCTGCAGTTTACCTGCACCGCGGGTGCAGCGGAGTGCACCTGTGGCTTTCCTGTAGGTTAGCTGTACTTTGCCAAGGACTTCTATTATATCCTGCACGTGTGGTGCACTTTCTAAAAGTGCACCTAAGCTCCTGCATTCAGGAGCTTTGATGTGTTTTCAGAAAGAACACCAAACCTGCAGATAATAACAGAAGTCTATGGCTCAGTGCGGTGCACCTGTGGATCAGTTTTAAAGCAGCTCAGCTGTAATAACTATGAGATAGCTCCCAGCACTTCAGCCCAACTTTCCTTGCTCATTAGGTGAGCCATTACTCACAGGGTCACACACGAAGGTCACATTAGAGAGCTACCTTTGCTATGTCCAGAGGCCTTCTCACTATGTGAGTCTTTAGAGACTGTGGGGGTTATTTACTAAAGGCAAATCCACTTTGCACTACAAGTGCAAATTTCCTTGCTTGTCCCTGAGGGGGACATGCAAGGAAAATAAAAAACAGCATTTTAGCTTGCACGTGATTGGATAATAAAATCAGCAGAGCTTCCCCTCATTTCAGATCTACCCCTCAGATTTACAGCGATTTAAAGTGCACTTTGCACTTGTAGTGCACTTGTAGTGCAAAGTGATTTGCCTTTCGTAAATAACCCCCTGTGTCACACCAGAGGCTGTGCAACAGTTCTTGACCTGAAAAAGGCTCTGTGGCTAACTAAGTGCTCTAACAGGAAACAATACGGAAATGAAGTATACAGGTTAGAGCACTCACAGGATTTGACCATAAGTATTGCAAGTGCCACCATTTACTTTATATTTGCCCATATGTTGCTGTATTAACTATCAGGCTGGTTAACATTTGTTAATCAGAAAATAAAATTACATTAGATTGCAAAGATTGTCTATCTATATTGAACTTTTAACATGAATCCTACTTTCATAAATATCTTTATTGTGTATTATTATCTTATTAACTTACATTCTGTAGAATAGTGCTGAAGTCTATTTTCTGTGACTGTATGCCTGCTTCTGAATCTGTCTTGATTTCAGGATCTTCTTCAGGAACATTCAAATCTGAAGTAGAAGGAACACTTTGGCTTTTGTTGAGATTTTTGCTGTGACCTTCAGCACTGCTTTCTAGTTCCAAGTCAGAAAACTCAAGTTCAGAATAGAGCCTTGACTGTTCTTCCAAAACCTGTTCAAGTTGCTGTAAGCAGGATAATACACATAAAATGATCAATAAAACTATACTGTATAATCATAAATAGAAAATGTAAAAAAAAATTCCATAACACCTGTGAAAGTGATTCTGACAACAAATGTTCGATGTGAGCTTGTCGTAAATTCCGACCGTGTGTAGGCCCCATCGGACATTTTTTGTTGGAATTTCCGACAAATAAAATTTGAGAGCTGGTTCTCAAATTTTCCGACAACAAAATTCCGATCGTGTGTACACAATTCCGAAGCACAAAATTCCACACATGCTCGGAATCAAGCAGAAGAGCCGCACTGGCTATTGAACTTAATTTTTCTCGGCTCATCGTACGTCACTGCGTTCTTGACGTTCGGCATTTCGGACAACATTTGTGCGACCGTGTGTATGCAAGACAAGTTTGTTTGAAATAAATCCAGGCTTTTGTTGTCGGAATGTCCGATCGTCTGTACGCGGCTTAAAGGTTGTAATAAAAATTAAAAAAACAAAAAAACAAACATGTTTTACTTACCTGCTTTGTGCAATGATTTTGCACAGAGCAGCACTGATCCTTTTTTATGTTGGATCCCCTCCTGGCAGTCCTGGCTCCTTCCCCCCTGTCGAGTGCTCCCAATAGCAAGCCTCTTGCTATGTTCTTCAGAGCTTATGTTCTGAATGCTTGGTACAGTGTCCAGCTGTTTCAGCCTGTCATAGATTTTTACAGGGAGCTGGTAGCAGTTTGGATGCTGCACCTATGCCTCCCAGGCTTCTGAAAATGCCTGAATTTGACAGTGATGGGCCAAACCACCCTTGTGTATGCAGCTTAAAGTGGTAATAAAGCTAACTATAACGTAAACATGTATAACAAAAATTGTATACTTACATTTTTTTACTCTGGTCTGGTCCAGTCATGTGATCCAGCAGCTCTGACTCCCTTGTGTAAGGGAGGGCTCTTCAGCAACTGTGAATTCCATTATGACATCATCCATAGGCTCCTATGGCCCAACTGTTGTCTAGTTCTCCTCTTCCTACTTAATGACACAGGGAGTCGGAGCTGCTGGATCACGTGACAGGACCAGATTAAAAATAGGAAAGTACACAGACATTTTTTATACATAGTATGCAGATTAGGTAGGAGGGGGTGGGGGCTAATGTTTTTAAAAAGAGGTAAAGTTAGGCTTTTCTTACACTTTAACTGTTATAAACCATTCTTGCCACCATTAGAAATATTACAATAACATATAACTTAATCAGATACATTGTTGGAATTGAAAGAAAATAAAAACAGTTGATTACTTTTCATCCATTAATCAGAAAAAATCTACAATGTTTCTGTAAAAAAGATCTGAGCAGATTCAAATATGATGTTACCAATTTACCATTTCAGCAAAACTATCAAGTCAAAATGATGTATGCTACCACATCCAAATAATCCAGATAGAAAATTCTATGTTTTTGGAATCTAGAATAGCTATATTTGCAAACAAAATATCATAAAGCTATGACATTGATCGCAGACATACCACTGAAATGGCTTC